>PVJO010001541.1:0-170234 GCA_004026905.1 Hystrix cristata
ATATATATATGACTGGGATATTTTAGTGAGGTTCCTTGCTGCACTGCCAGGTAAATAATGCTAATACTCCATCATGTTCAGAATAATAAAATAAATTACTTAATAGAATTGTCAGTGGCAAAACCTCAGCTAAATGTTCTCAGATTTCACACAAAGAAATGTTAATACTTAAATCTACATGGATTCATTAATGTATTCATTGTTACATCTCTAGTTCTTCACTAACTGCACATATACTAAGGGAAGGAGCAAACATCATTTCCTAAGCAATGTCTGAGTCTTACTTATCCCAAGAAAGGGTGAATCCAAATCACACAACAAAAGGACATCATCGGATTCTTGCTTCGAATTCTCAGAATCATCCTCCCAATTTTATGTAATTTAATGACTATTTCATGATCACCTGGTGTTTTATTCTTAATTTACAAATAACCTCAAGTAAACCCCATCCTTAAATCTATAATCTCATTTCTTAGTCTAGTGACAAAGTTGTGGCCCACCCTTGCTCCTCTGACACCATTCTGCCCCAGATTGTACCTACTTCTGTTCAGTCGCTTTGGGTCTCCTGCTCTTTCCCTGTTTCTTTTTCCAATGCTACAGAAGCTTTCCTGGCTCTGGGAATGTCATCCAGGACTCTTAAGCTTTCAACATGATTCTATCTGCCTTCTGGTAAGCCCTATAGCTCTTTGAGTTCAACATTATTTTTCCTCAAAATTGCTCCTCTTTGTTATTCATGTTCTTGACAAACCAGACCACTTCTGGTTCAATGAGTTTCCAATTTGACCTGATAGTTCCAGTGATTAATTTGATGTGGCAACTTGGCTAAACCACGATACTCGAAAACGTCATGACATCTTTTGAGATGGAACTAACATTTCCACCAGAAGACTGAGAAAAGCCGATTGACCGCCATAATGTAAATGAGATGTAAATGAGCCTCATCTAATTAGCTGAAGATATCAAAAATGAAGGCTGAACACCACGGAAGAAAGGGAGTTTTCCTGCAGCAGCCTTCAGACTTGAACATCAGGATCTAGTCTTCCCTGAGGCTCCAATTCTCCAGGCTACATTACTGGGAGCAATTGTGAAGAAGGAGTTTCTCTCTGTGTTTCTGTGTCTTCCTCCAGGGAGACTTAGAGTTGAAGCCCTTGCCCACTCTGCTCTACCATCATTTCCCTGAGTGCCTCACTGTTGCAGCCAGCATTGAAACAGGAATGCATTTTGTGGTTTCTAATTTCTGCTGGAATTATTCTGTTGATTAAAAAAATTATAATATTTACTAACATCTGTAGACTGATAGGCTACTAACATAGCTCCCTAAATTTTTCTTTCCATGCATTTGGTGACAGCTCATTTCATTTTGTGTAATTCTATATCTGAAATATAAACTCAACTTCTGTTTTTCATTTTTTGTTTTTTGGTTGTTTTGTTTTGTTTTTGGCAGTACTGGAGATTGAACCCAAGGCCTTTATCAAACAGACCTATGTATCTAGCCTTTATTTATTTATTTATGTATGTATGTATGTATGTATGTATGTATTTATTTTGAGAGTATGTCATGCCAGGTCATTAAATTACCTGGATCAAACTTGTGATCCTCCTGCCTTTGCCTCCAGAGTGTTGGGATTATAAGTGTGGGCCATCATGCCCAGTTTGAACTCAAGTCTGTCAAAAACAGTTTCCCAACTGAACAACTTTCAGATTCAATCACTATTTATTCTTTTCAATGAATACTACTTTATTTGATATTTTTATGTATGGCCTCAAATCTCCTATTTCAAATATTATGACTAAAATATTCAACCCAATCCTGACAATAATGAAGATGTAGAGAGTGGATTTACAGCACACTTCTTGAGATATATAATAATTATCAAATACACAAATGTGTAAGTCATTTTCTATTTGTAGTAGTGGTTTACATTTGTTACTTTCATTAGTAGATCTTGGGAGAGCCTGAAGTATCTCCAAAACCCAATGTGTATCTAGTTTAGCATAGTTTTGTTGATAAAAGTATTTTGTATGAGTGACACTTAATCTTTTGCTTATCCTGAATAAACAGGGTGTTCACACCTAATTTTGGTGAATTATAAAAATAATAAATATAGTTAAAATATGTTTAGGCGATGTATTTTTCCAATTTCATTCTTATACAACTATGAAAAGAGGAAAGTTTTATCTAACTGTAGATAGCTATTAATAGATGTACTTCTTCAAATTTTATTATAACTTATAATTCCAACCTAACTATTCCTTAGAAAGTGATAGGACGTTAAATTCTGCAACATTTATTGTTCTTACAGAGCATATTGCTACTATCCTAATAATTGTTAGAAACTCACATTTCACATGAAAAGTGGGAAATTTGCTAGTAATCATTGTATTAAAATATTGCAACATTATTATTCTATGAGTAAGTTTTTAAAACCTCACTTGCTTACATATATTAATCTAGGTGGAAGCATTTAAATCTTTATATTGCAGTGTTTAAATCTAGGAAATTTTAGATTTTAAGGACAAAATTGGATATAATACTGCAAAATTTCCAAGTGAACCTCTTTTGAGGTTGAAATTGATACATAAAATATTTTCTAGAAAGAAGAAATGCTTATGCTAAATTGAAGGCAAATTTAAACAACTCTTTCCAAATGTGAACATAACTTGTTCTTAGTGAGCAAGTTAAAACTTCCATATCCAATAATGAAGCTGGTAACAGAATATTATACCTTATTGCTGCAAAGTTCCAGGATAAGGGAATGACATAATTTGATTCTAAATGAACCTACATTCTTTCAGATCTCAGTCATATGCAGCTAGTATATCTATTTAAAATGAAAATCCTCACAGATAAAATATCAAAGACATACACATTAATTCACTTTTAGTGAAAATGGTCTCAATATTTTTTATAATGTATAATATATGTGCTATACTAACTTTTATACTAAACCTGATTTTTGGCTTACTTAACAACAGTTAGTATATTTTTTGGAGGGGCAAGGAGTGACATTAAACATGGATAATCAGTCCTGAACAAAATTCAAAAATATACCCTTTTCTTCTTACCAGGTATGAAGAATGACTGGTGAGTTTTTGTGTTATGGCTTCTGATTGTGTAGGGAGAATATTCATAGACCCTTCATGAGTAATACCATTGTAGCCAAGAGCCTAAACCTGTGGGTTCTGGAGCTAGTCTGTATTTCCCTTTTTACTTTCATTTAATTGGCATTTGAACTTGGATAAACTATTTAATCTCTTTGCACTGCACTTTTGTCTATCACAAGGACAAAATAGAGTTATATTACTTATTATATATGTGCAGTAATAACATAAATGATCTCGAACATATAGTAAATGCTCAATAAAGATTACTCATATTGTGAGAAATGAGCTGTATGAGGTGACTTTCTAATACTTGGTGATTTCTAATCTTTTTTCCTGATGTTGTCAGTCAGCATTTTATTATTCTGTTATTTATGGCCTTAGTTATTTTTTGCATTGCTGAAATGCAAAAAATCAAAATACTGACACTCAAAGATAAAAGAGGAAAATTTATTTCAGCTCGCAGTTTGTAGAGATTTCAGTCTTAGTCAGTTGGCTACAAGGCAGGGTGGCAGAGCAGAAGGGCATGGTGGAAGCCAAACAGTCCATGGTGTGGCAGGCAGAAGACAGCAAGCAGCAACCAGCAGCCTGGAGCCTCCCTTCCCTCTTACCCATCCAGGCTACAAACTTTATGCATGATGCCACCCATGCCCAGGGTGGGCCTTTCCATTATCCACACCCAGAACTGTGATAAACCTACACATCCTTAGCCTCAGTATCACACACCCTAGAATGAGCCACCTCTCAAAAGCTTCACCTATAAGCCCGTGAGGCTTTGGGGAGACATCTAGATACAAACTATAACATGGCTTAAAATCTCTCTACCCTTCTGAATGACATTTAAGAACTTTAACATTGAAACAAATTTCTTCTGGCAATATTATACTACTCCATGAAATAAATGTTCCCAGGTTATTCTAATTCAGATCTTTATTGGCGTGCTATTAACTTTTGCATATTGTGTTACTTAAACAATATAGAAGTTTACAGTTGAAAGGAAACTTAGAAGTCATCATCTAGGGGATGATAGATTTTTGACATAGTTATATTCTTTATTCTTTATACATGGACATTTTGGAAATGAATACTATTATGATTAGAAAAAAAATTGTCAGTCTAATTTATACGCAGACTGTATTTCCCTAGATTTCTGATTCTAAATAATCTTTACACTACTGAACAAATGATTAGGCATTTTTCACATTTCAGGATGTAAGAACAGTATTGCTAAATCTTTAATCATGCCTGGAGGCAATACATCAAAGGAATGAGCTATCGTAATGATGATGACTTCAATTAAGTATTTTGTAATCCAATAATGCATTTCATTAGAGTATTTTAAGAACTTTCCAGGCCTTATTACTATAATGTTCAGTGCTCCTACTTGGTATTTTTTTCAGGTCCTGAACATAATAAAGAGAAAGGCACAGTTCCAACCTCCAGGTAAGTTTCATTTCTTAGTGGAATACATTGAAAAATAACATGTATCAACAAAAGGAAATAATTACACTAAAATTTAACTACCATGTATTAGTAACAGCTTTGCATTGGTTCGTCATCAGAGAGGTAACAGAGAAAAAGTGGTTTTTCTTTTGTTTTGTTTTGTTTGGTCAGAAAGCCAGATTACATGTCTATAGTCCATGGTAAATTTAAAAGGTGCTATAGGTTCTAAATGAAGGTGAAATATTCACTTACTTCACAAAATGAACATGAGAATCGTAACAAGGAGTAATCATGACTTTTAACACTATAGAGCTGAGACATTTACGGATAATAGGAGCTGTGACCTCGTGATGTTCTCGACCTTCCAAATTAATCTCTTAAACCGAAACATCTACGTTACTCAACTAATCATCTTTTTCTATACTTTCTCCTTTTACAGCTCTGTGTCTTTTTGCATCTAAATACGTGTTTTCTTTTAGCAGGGATTGTCAGTTTGCTGAAAGAGAACCTGTCACTTCCTGGTGGACTGGAGGAGTAAATACACATGTGCTCATGTGCTGGTCTTCTGTCATTCTGAAATCTGGTGGTGTCCTTGATGACAAGCTTCCTGACATGTGAAGTCTCCACACAGGTACATTTGATGTTCATCTTAGGCAAAAGGATCTTGCTTATGTTCCTGAATATAGAAAAGAAAAATGATACTCATGCTCCTTCCCTGTTTTCCAGTGCTGTAATTAATTCCTAAAACAAGAGAAAAGAGGGCTCATTCACAAGCTACTGAAGGCAGCGCTGTGAGTGCTGTGACCACCTGGTGACTTGGATTTCGGTACTCAGCTCTGCACAATCGGTGAATTTGCCACCGAGCTATAACCAGAACTATTTGCTGTATATTTATAACGCTTAATTCCTTTACATCTGCACACTTCTCTGTAAAGTACATTTAATCTAAAGAAAGTACAGCTTTAACCATTTTCTCTCAACCACATAATAGTAAAAATGAACACCAATGGGCTATCTGATAATTTTAACTGATTATTGTTTGGTTACTATGTGATTTTGTTCCACTTAATCAATAGAGACATAAATGTGTAGAGCTTAAACACCACAGTTTTTATAAAAACAGTGCACTAGAAAATACTTTCTTTTTGTATTTGTTTTGCAGTTGATGTATCTACTCAATTAATCAAAAGCTATATAACAATTCCTTTACTAATAGAAGTAGAAATAGATCAATTAACGAAATATTAATATTTCATTTTAAACATATTCCTTATTGCTTATCTTACTTTAACATATCCAAGAAGAGTGGGTCCCTTACTTCCAAACTCTCTTATGTTTGTTCATCTTCCTTATGTATGCTGCCGTTGTACCCCAAGGCCTTTAGAGGACAAACTTAGGAAACTGCCACAGAAAATGTGTGTTATAGTTCAGAACATCAGTTTTGGAGGAGCTGGGCTGGGGACTTAGGTTTTAGTGCAAGGAGGTAATCATGAGTTAAACAGCAGATGAAGAAAAAGCAATGCTACATGTAGCTGAGGCTTGGTCATGTGGGAGGAAAAACAAGACTTCTACTGGACACAGTTATGATAAAGACATAAAAAGCATAATTTAATTCCCGCCTAATCACTTTTGTTAAATTCCATATTTATAGGAATGTCACTTATTTTATTTTTACAAATTGCTTTTCATTTAATTTTTCATTGAATTTTTCAATTATCTATTATGGTAGTTGGTAAAAATTATTCAAAAGAATTGCTTTTATTCACTACCAGATTCTTGCTCATATGATTATTCCTTATAGAAATAACTTCCTATATTCATATATAAATACACACATACACATATGCTAATATATATGCACACATACACATGCATATATATAACATACATCTATATAATCTATACACACATATATATGTATACACACATATATATGTACATACACACATATATGTATACACACACATATATATGTATATACATACACACACACATATATATATGACAGAGTCTACTAAAAGCATATATATGTATATATATATACACACACACATATATAAGAGTCTGCCAAAAGAATATATACACACTTCAGGAAAAGAAAAATAGTATGATGTTTTTTTCAATGGATGGTGTTACCCTTCTATGGGGAAACCCTAGAGGATGTCGTATATAGCAGAAAACTCACTACACTGCCAGCCTTTAGAGAAGAAATTGAAAATGCATGTGCAGCAATTTCAATAACCAAAGTTACCCAAGCAGCAGTTTGCTGTACTGATAAATATCTGTAAGCTCATGGCCACCACTTTGAGCACCTTTTGTAACTGTAGAGACCGATGGCAATTTGTATTAATCTCATGATGTCTCAATACATTTATGATTAAAATATTTATACAGGTCATATATACATATTTATATATATATGTATATATGATTATGATTCTCTATATATTGTATTTCCTGGCCCATTTAACAAATCATCTTCATTTGATTGGCTTTGTCAACTAAACATGAAAATATATGATGTACACCAAGTAGTTCTAAGAGCCACTATATGATTCAGTACTTTTCAATAAATTCTCTAGCTGTGAAATTAGCAGAATAAAGAGGATTTAGAATCCAAAGAGACAGTTAACCATGAAGAATTTAATTGGAACAATGAAAACTGTGGTTGTTATTGAAGCAAAACATAATCTCAGTTGACCAATGCAATATCTACTTTGTCTATAGTCACATCATATTTATAAATTTTTCTCATATTTTCTTAAATGTCTACCAGGAATCTGAATCTTTTATAAAGTTTGCTTCAAAGAACCAGTTTGCATTTTGTTTGTTTCTACTTTGCTGATAGAAGTTATCCTTGTCAGGCTGGGGATTTAGCTCAGTGGTTAAAGTGCTTGCCTTGCAAGCACAAGGACCCGAGTTCGATCCCCAGCACCAAAAAAAAAAAAAAAAAAAAATTATCCTTGTCAGATGGAAGCCATTTTCACTTTATTATCTATTTCTTCTACTTTCTTTGCATTTATTCTATATTGTATCCAAACTTCTCGATTGCATCTTTAGCTTAACATTTCCCTTTCCTAATGTATACAAAGATATGAATTTCTCTTCTTATTACTATTTTGCTTCAGCCTACACATTTTAACATATAATAGTTTTTATTTGATTTGGTTCTAAACATACTGTTGAAACTTGAAGTAGTTAGAAATATGTTTTATAAATTTAAAACAGATGGTTGTTGTATTGGTTTATATTTTCATTATTAGCTTTGAACTTTCTTGTAGTGCCAACAGCAAAAGTATTCTTATAATAATGATTTTTTTTAATTTAGACTATCTTTAGTGCCAAGCTCAGAGCTAATTTTTATAAATGGCCCTAGATATTACAAATTAATTTTTATTTTTCATTGTTAGTTAAAACAATTGTTAGTTCTATTTATGTCAATAAATCATGCTGGCTAATTTCAGAATTCAAATATTTCTTACTTAATTTTTTACCACGACTAATCATTAATCAAAAGAGCTCTGTTAAATTTTTCAGGAAGTTGTCAAATTTGTCTATTTGTCTATTTCTGCTTGTCTTATATATATATATGGTCCTTGACTGACAGTGATGCAAACTTAACAATTTTCAGTCATAAGTTGATAGTAAAAGCAACACACCTTCGGTACTGACTGGTGTTGTGTTTTGAATTTTAGTCTCCTCTGGATGAGCAGTTTGTCTGGGAGGCTCCCAGCCACCTACATGTTCATGTGGGGAAAGAGCCCACACACCACAATGTGCTGATCTCCTGAGCTATCAAGTTCAGTAACTTATTTGTATTAAATGCATTTTCAATTTATGATATTTTGACCTTATAAGGGGACATAAAACCATTGTAACTCAAGAAACATTGATATGTAAAATATATATTTATAGAAAATTTAATTAGGAAAAAAATTCAGAGTCATATCTTCTGATAGAATCTGTAATCATTATATAGCATTCTTTTTTTCTGCTTTATTTCAGTGTTATTTTATATAACACCTAAGACATCACATCATATTTTTGGTGGGTATACTCTGAGTATACATTTTTCTGTTTTTCTTTCATTTTTACATTTTCTTTATTTTAGGAAGGTCTCATAAATATCATATACTATGTTTTAAATGAAGAGTTTACCTGTGATTTCTTATCTATTTCGGTCTCCTTCTAGCATTTTAAATTCTATTTTCTCATATTTTCTGTGTAAACTTTGTGTAAATTTCTTTACAGCCGTGACTAAAAAAATCATTATGTATTGTTTGTACATTTCTTCTTTTTATCCCATTTCTTACTATTCTTTTAGACATTGTTTTTTATGTTTCTTTCTTTATGTAAGTTTCGTTTGAAAGTAACACTTTGATAAATATATATTTCTTAACATTCCTTGTAAAACATAAAAACTTGGTATACTGTAACTATATCAACAACTTATTAAATTTTATCTAGAGAGTTTTGATCCAGAGCCATATTCTCTTCATCCAATATCCAGAGACGTTACGATTATTATTATTTATAAATATACATTTTGACTAAATTTACCTATATTAATTTTTCTCCCTTATAGTATCATTTTCCTTCTTCTAAAGTATGTTTTTTAAAACTCTCTTTAATTTTTTTTTTTTGTTGTTTTACTATAAATTTTCTCTATCTAAACAGATTTTATTTTGAGCCGGGCATGGTGGTGCATGCCTGTAATTCCTGCACTCTGGGAATCTGAAGCAGAAGGATTGCAAGTTTGGGTGATTTAGAAAGACTCTGCAAAGAAAAAACTTAAAAAGGGATAAGGATATAGTTTAACGTGAAAGTCCTGAGTTCCAACTCAGCAGCTCAAAAAATATTATACTCATAGTTTTGAAAGTATTTTTCCTGGCATCCAAATTCTAGATTTCTGATATTTTAATGTTTGATATTTAAAATATCTTATGTATTATCTCAGTATTTTAAACATGCCATGAACCCCAGTGTTTTCATTGGTAGATGTTGGTAATATATAATAATTATATTCATTATGTGGAGTTGGTACATGTATGTGACACATCTTTTTTTTTTTTTTCCCCTCAAGAGACAGAAGGGATGGGAGGGAGAAGAGGGAAGTGAGAAAAAAATAAACCAATTATTTAAAAAAAATTGTTTAAGTTGGAAAACCTCCTGAAACGTTAGTTATTATTCTTTTTTAGGAGTTCTCTTTCTGTGCCTAAAATTACTCTGTTAAAAATATCTGTTGAAAGATGCAGGAATAAATAAGATATAATTGAAACACATAATAAAATGTTATTTGCCACTAAAAGTGAAGAGAATTTTGCCATTTGATACAACATTGATGAAACTCGGAAACATCATTATAAATGATACAAGCCACAGACGGAAAGATAAATACAGGGAGATCTAATTTATATGTATAATCTAACAAGTCATAAAGTAGATAGTGTGAAGGGAGTTTTTAGGAAGATGGGAGAGTAGAATGGGTAGCTGTAGACCAAAGAATACGAAGTTTAGTTGCGCAAGATGAACATGATCTGAAGATGTAATGACTACAGTGACTGTAGTTGGCAGCACTACATTGTACACTTAAAATTTGCTGAGTATACATCTTAAGTATTTTCAGTACACACACGCACACACACACACACACCAAAGTAAGTAATAACTGTGAAATGATAGATATGTTTATCAGCTCGATTGTAGTGATTCCTTCACTATTTATGTGCATGTCAAAATATCAAATCCCATGTAAAAAGTATTAGAATAAATGAGTTCAGCAAACTTTCAGGGCACTAAAACAACATACAAATATAAGTAGCATTGATATGCACCAATAGTAGATAATTAGAAATAGAAATAAAAGAAGAAATTGTCTTCATCATAGCTTAAAGAAGGAAAACATTTAACCAAAGAGTTGAAAAATTTTTGTAATGAGATCCATAAAACACCAATGACAACAACTGAAAAAGACAAAAAAAAAAAAGAAATACAAAGATATCCCATATTCATGAATTAGAAGAATCAGTATTGTTAAAATGTCTGTACTGCCCAGAGTGATCTACAGATTCTTATAAAGTACCAATGATTTTCTTCAAAGCACTAGGACCTATCATCCTAATGGTAATATGGAACCCAAAATAGCCATATTGAGAAAAAAGAACAAAGTAGAAGGCATTACACTACCTCACCTGAAACTATATACACAAAGATTTGCTAATCAAAGTATTGGTGTAACTACAGACACATAAAGAAACGGAACACAGTAGAGTGTATTGAAGTAAATCTATCATCTACAAGCAACTCATTTTCAATGAAGTCTCTAATAGTACACTTTAGAGAAAAGAAAATATATTCGATAAATGGTGATGAAAAATAAGCTATCTGTATGCAGAAGAATGAAACTGAAACCTTATCTTGCATCAGGAAACAAGTTAAAATAATTTAAGATGTAATGTGAGACCTGAAACTGTGAAAATATAGTACATGGGAAATGGTCAATTGGTATTTAAAAGTATATTCAAATTCACTAATAATCGGGAAAGTGCAGGATATATTTCCCTCCCATAAGGATGGCTATATTTTGAAAGACTAAAGATAGCAAGTCAGATAAGGATGTAGAAGAAAGGTAACCTTTTCATACTATTGGTAGGAATAGAAATTAGTTCAGAAAGTATAGAAGAGTTTGGAGGTTTCTCAAAAAATTAAAAATGAAAGTGCTATGGGTTGAGCAATTGTACTACTGAATAAACATCCAAAGGAAATGAAATTAGTATGTCCAAGAGACATCTGAACTCCCATAATTATTGTAATTAAGTAGAATAGCCAAGAGACGAAAACAATTTAAATGCCCATCAACTGATGACTTGTCACAGAAAATGTGGTACATTTTCATAATGAAATGCTATCCGGCCATGGAAAAAAAATGAACTTCTCATCATTTGTCACAGGGTGAATGAAACTGTAGAACACTGTAATAAATGAAATAAGCCAGATACAGAACTAAATATACTAAAAAATGTCATTTTTATGTGGAATGTAGAAAAGATGACTTCATAGAGGTGAAGGGTAGAATAGAGATGATCAGATGCTTGGAAAATAGGTGGGAGATTTCGAAAGGAAAATGCTGTTCAATAGTACCAGTTCACAGTTAGTTAGAGGTAAGAAGTTCTGGTGCGATAATGTACAATAGAGAGACTATATGTAACACTGATATTCTGTATGTTTTTAAAAGCTAAAAGAAAGCATTTGAAAGTTTTTATCATAAAGAAATGGTAACTGTGTAGATAGATATGTTTAACTCAATACATTACACTAATGTACCTATGCTGAAACATCACACCCGTAGTCTGTGCATTTTATGCTTTTATGTATCAGTCAAATAAATTTAATGAAACATTATGAAAAAGAAAAACATTTTATTGTCGATAAAAGTCAAACTTCCTAAATATTTATTCTTTCATCAGTTGGACCTCAGCAAAGCTAAAAATATCCTCGTAGACATTGATGTCATTAGTTTCATTCTGAGTTATCTGCACGTGGATTAATTTTACTCACCCTCTTTGATATACATGAGTTTCTTGTCATTGTGCATTTAGGTATTTCATCATTTCTGCATAATTATTTACTTTGCCTCTCAAATATTGTTTCACTTTGCTGAAGTCTCTTCTTCTTAGATGCTGATGATACAGACTCAGGTTAGAACTTTCTGTTCTCCGTATCTTGAACCCTCTAATTTGTATCTTATAGTTGTCTCTCTGAAGTCCACTTCTGTTTAAATTCTTTAGAATTTTCTCTCAATTGAGTCATAACTTTTCAGTTATATCAATTATCTGTTTAAAGCATATTTTGAGTGATTTTTAAAAGTATACATTTTTACTCCAAAACATTCCATTGTTTTCCCTTGTCAGTAAGGCAAATGATCATGCATTTTGGTAGTCCTATTGTCCTGTCTTTTAAAAAACACCCTCACTGGGTACAGCTAAGCAAATTCCCGATAATTGTAGTGACCTAAATACCAAGGTGTCAGTCCAAGTCTGTTCTTTGTTGAGCTAATGACATTTTCTGGTGACTATTAGGTGCTTTTGCTTTTTATGGTGAGTCCCATGTGATTGAGTACAAGCTCTGGAACTCTACAGGCCCTCATGGAAGGACTGTCTTCTCCAGGAGCTTTGTTATTGCTTCTCTGTGATGCAGAGTCTGGTGAGGACTTTGATGGGTAGTGGCCCTTCTCCCTACTGGCACACCGGAGAGAAACCCTCCTCTTTTATGCACGGTCACTGTGGAAAGCTCTAATTAAGATCACTCCCTGTTGGCCTTGTGGACATTTCTCTTCTGTTCAATGGCCATTTTTTTTGTGCAAGCTGCAACCTGAGGACCCTTTAGAATATCTTCCCCCAAGGGTTATAGTTTCTGCCTTAGAAATTTTCTTTTGGTCGAAGAGTAGATATATTGATATCTTGAAACGTGTTTAAATTCCTCTATCTAATACTTCAGTTATTTACTTTATATTTTATTTGGTGAATATTTGTACGTATATTTTCCTAAATAAATATATATGCATAAATCATTAAGTTCCCCTTAAACTTTAAACTATTGTTTGTCGGGGTTGGGAATTTATCTTACATAGTAGAGCACTGCTAGCAAGCACAAGGCCCTGAGTTCCATCTCCAGCACCAAAAAAAGAAAAGAAAAGAAAAGAAAAAAACTAAAATATTGGTTGTTTTTTTACAAACATAATTTAAATTCAAATTCTAAATTCTTGAAGTTAGGAAAATTCTTTTTTTTTTACTTAATATATAAGCTTTACTAAAATTGATAATATTTGTTGCTTTAGTGAAATAAGATACTGAATTCCTCACTAATGTTTTGGAGAATATTTAAATGATAGGGAAGCCTATCCGAATTCACTTTGGCGAATGCAAATATTTTTTATTGAAGTTCATAAGATTTAGCAAAAAAATGAATTCAAATGAAATCAAAGTGTAGCTGCACGCATTTTGAAACTGCGATGGGATTAATATATTTATATTAGGTTTACTCTTAATACTTAATTTGAATCTTTAAGTAGCATGCAGATAGTTTAATTCATGATTTCCAGTTAAATGTTAGCAAATTACTTATATCATGGAGTTTAAAATATTACTTAGTATGCTGTATTAACATATAATATTGTACATGTTAATCTCCCATCCCCAAATTTAAGGCTAGTGTGATAATTTAGAGTACTGGGGGTAGAATGTGTGTAAAATTTAATAAAAACTGTACATAACATTGAGATGCTCCATCCATGGCCAAACACAAGTTAATTAAAAAAATGAATAAAGAACCAATTAAATCTGAGTTCTACTTTATGGGAAATCTCTCCAGTCAATAACTACACATTTCAGTGCATCCAGATGCTACAGTGATAATTATAAAAATGACAACAACATATTTATTGTTTCTATACATGTTAACTGTGCTATTGTATTAGAAAGACATAAAATACATGTATATATATGTACTTATGCTTGCATATCAGTTAAAATAAATTTAATTAAAAATGAAACCATATAACATTTCCTTTTAATAGCCCTGTAATGAGATAAAAATGGTCTCTACCAAACTCTCATTAGTAAATTTAGGTGAATTACATTGTTCCCCTAAAAATTATCTACAATTAATTCTGCAATTTTTTTAAACCAGAGATTGTGTTGGATTGTAATGAATCTTTAAATTTGAAGTTTTAAGGCCCCATTTCCCCCATAAACATTCTATTCATGTCTAGTAGGAACCAGGAAGTTAACTACCATCTCTTAAATTGAAAAGAAAAACTCCATCATCGGTAGTAAATTTCAGTCGTTTGTGTATAATTGCCAGTTAATTATCTTTGTGGTGGCTTCCTTAGTGCTCGTGTCAGATAATTTCATCATGTCTAACACTTGAGTGCTGTTAGAAGTGGAGCTTTCCCACTCCACCCTGGTGACATTCTGATGATCAGAGGGTGCTGTAGTGCTATTGGCTGGGAATGAAGTTTAAAACTCCCTGTTTGATTTCCACCAACAACGTCCTGGCTCATAGAAGTACCTTGCTCTCTCTTCCCATGTGGCCCACACCCCCACAGTGTGGGGAGAGTTATTTCTTGACTGAGAGAATGCTGTCCCAGGTCCCCAGCTGAGTGATCCGATTTCTCCACCTAAGGGATAAAGAACCTTGCTGAAAGGTATGATGGCAGGGCCATTGAGATACCTGATGATTGGCTAAAGTATGACAGTTATTATCTGAAGTATTTTTCTTTATTTTTCTTGCTCATCTGCCTGTTGCCTGATCATTTTTCTAGAGATCTTTTTTCCAGAAATTTTTTTCTAGGGATATATTTTTTCCTAGAGATCTTTTTTCTAGAGATCATTTTATAGTTTTTTTGGTTTTTTTTTTTTTTTTTTCTTTTTAACCTGAAGTTCCTAGTACACTGACTTCTTGCACCAATTCCAGCATTATGAGTGTAAAGAAACTCCAGGAGATTTATCACTGTGTTCCTCAATCCTGAAATCTTTAGATAATCTGCTTTCTTATCATCACCTATTGGAAACTTCTTATACTTGCTTTTTTGGTATTTTCTTCTGTACTTAGCAGGAGGAATAGAGAGATATACATCTACTCCACCTCACCCGGAAATAGAGGCCTGTGGTACCCTGGCACGGAGTGCCATTCTCCTTCCTTGTTCTACTTCCTCCAGGAAATGGAAATTGAAATTAATTGTAGCAAAAAAGCTACAAATAGTCAATAAAAACAGTACAAAATGACAATAATAATTATCCAAACAAATACATGTAAGTATAAAATATATGAGTATCTATATTCTCACTTTGAAAGTTGGTTTAACCTATCTTTGTACTTTAGACAGTCTTCTCATGGTGCATCATGTTTTCTTCCAATTTATTGCTTTCTTTTTCCTAGAATGATCTTCAAAAAGTTTTGTATATTTTCTACATTTGTAATATTTAAAGTGTCTCCTCTATGATACAGGACACATTTTAATTTCATCCAGCCTCTAATTGACTAATATCAACATGATTTTATGCTATTTGAAAATTTTTTTTCTTCCT
Organism: Hystrix cristata; assembly: GCA_004026905.1. Lineage (NCBI taxonomy): Eukaryota > Metazoa > Chordata > Mammalia > Rodentia > Hystricidae > Hystrix > Hystrix cristata. The sequence continues at coordinate 15,633 of PVJO010001541.1, forward strand.
TATCAGCCCCTTGCTCTAAATGTTTATTATTATACATTTACAAATTAGTAGCAATTTTACTATCTTTATTGAATGCTTTTCTATTAACATAAACAAGTAACTATATCCTTTTACTTCTTTAACTTGGGATCTAGGAATAATTTAAGAAGTAACTAAATTCTCACATTAAAAAAACCATATCTTGTATTTTGGTTTCTCAAAAAGCAATATAGCAATGAAGTCTTTGCCTTCATAATCTGTAGATTATGTGACTACTAATGAAGTATTTATAAAATTATTATACCTATGAGGTAGAGAGACTTATGAAGACAGAAATGCTCTGTTTCACTTTTTGGTAACAAATAAAACTAATAGTACAATCTTTTAGTAATTGATCCTTTAGGAGAGAATGGAAATCCAATGGAAAAACATTTTGATCTTTTTGGTTTTTTGGGTTCTTTTTGGAGAGGTGCTGGAGATTCTACTCAGGGACTTACACTTGCTAGGTAAGTGCTCTGCCCCTGAGCTAAATCCCCAACCCCAGTATTTTGATTTTTTAAAGAATTGTTTTAAAGCGACTCATGATATAACTGTATTACTGGGGAGTTCTAGATTATAACCACCGTTTATTGCCCACTGACATACAATATAATTTTCAAATTACTGTATAATTAACTCTTACAAAAAAAAATCAGACCTGAGTATTAACTTTATGTTACTTATCCTACAAATAAAGCTCTCGGAATTAAATTACTTCACTATAATTGCAGTCAGTACACATGAAGTCCAACTCAGACTTATCTGTTCTATACCCTGTACAATGCATAGTTGCCAATGTGTATTACTAATTGCCACTTTAAATAGGGTATTTTAGCTACTCTAAAATTGTTATTTTAGTAAATAACATTTCATTTAAAAGACATACAATAAAATTATTCTTCAGTTTTGCTAGATCTTTGTTTTTCTTTATGTTTTATCAGGTAACCATATAAGTAAGAAGTTTTTAAAATAAAGAATAAATAGCATCTTTCTTATGAAGGACAATATTTCACAAAGATAGAAGAGTGACTAAGCAGAGTTTTCTGAATTCCTGTTTCTTCCTTGAAGGCAGATTTACGATGATGTTCTGAGAGGTTTATTTATTTTTTTTAATGCCTCAAAAGAAATTCATTTGAAAGATAGCTGCCCACCTTTTGGAATAGAAGATGCTAGCATCCAAAGTAAGAGGAGCGGTATGAGTCATGTTCTCCACTACTCTTGTATTAATCAAGTATATCAGATGTTTATCGGGACTTGAAAACATCAGATGTTTATTTGAAGTGTTATTTTTCTTTTTTTAAGTGTTATTTTTCAAAGGCTATAAAAGATATAATTCTATCATTTAAACAAAATAGATATTTAGTGTACTTTTCTCTCCTATCTTTAGAAGTACAGAAAAATGGCCTTCTGGTCTACCGATCATGCTCTTCTGTCTGCCTTCTCACACTGGCCTGTGGGAAGAGGCTTCCTCTGTTTTAGGGATCATTACTATGCTTCTTTCTAAGAGGTATAAGATAACTCATCTTAGGGAAAGTGAAGCACCATCTCTGTCCTCTGCAAAAAACTTGAAGATACAGAATTTATGATGCCCAGGAGAAGACTTAAACTGAACAAATTTACGTTTGTTTGGAACTAGTCTTTCCCTCTGAGAATTTATGATAAGCTAACAACTCCAAGTTCCAGAGAAAGTGAAATGCTATATTCAGTCTAAATTTCAGATTTTAAATTGTTGGTTTAGTTGAAATTGAGTTTGTATTGTTTGCTATAAACATGCAAGTGCATTTTTTTTAAGATAAGCTTTAAAATGTTATTTTTTTGATGGAAGAGAAGGGTCCAATTATTGAGAAACTTACAAGCAAAGAAAAAAAAAACTATTTGTTACTAAATTATTATAAAATCACAACTAAAATGAACCCAAAATGAGTTTTAACATTACAAAGTAGATTTTAGTCTATTATCATTTATTTACTTACTGTGTTCGGGTATCTTACACTTTTCACTGGTTTTCTCTTTTATTTTCCTATCACCTACATAATTTTAATATGGTAGAAACAGAGAATATTTCCATTGTATAGACGATAAAATTGAGGATTTACAAATCTCAGTACCTCACTAAAATGGAGAGATGCAATATGGGAACGCAGCTCCACAATCTTCAAAACCCACATTCTACATAGAAGAGGATAATTCTGTAAATGGTGCGTGGGCCAGTATAGGTAGAAACCCATGAAGACAGATATCCTTTCTATGCATTTTTCCTAACTCTGTCTCCACTGATTTGCATTTCCTGGGTATCATTCATGAACCTTAATTGACCTCAGAATAAAAATGTGCCTCTGCTTTCAGTTGACAACTAATAATACTCTCTTGGCATTTTCAATCTGAATTGGAGGAAAGTTTAATTTCTCAAACTGCTTGTGGGAGTTTGAACATACAGTCTTGGGAGGAAAAGAGAAAGTGCTTCCACTGGTTATATAAAAATCTCAAACAGTGATACTTATTATTGATATGCCCAGGGCCCCACTGAATATCACTAGTGCCATAGCAACAACAAAGAAATACAAAGACTGTGGTCAAAATATATGGAATAAGTTAATCCTTTCTTTGGAAAATATTCCAAGAGTATTTTACCCTCTGCCTCTAACTGTACCACAGCATTATATAATTTTATTAAATACAAAGTCATGACTGTTTCCTGAAAAATATTTTGTTGATTCTAATCAACATCTCCTCAGATATTATTTCTAAGATTAATTAAAAGAAGTCCATTCATAATTTTTGCTGCATTGTGATTTTGAATATTTTCTTGTTTTAGTGGAAAATGAGACTGGTATATCAAGGTCTATAAATGTATGCCACTCCCAATTAGAATACTTATTGTCATCTCTTGGTTAAGCCACATCTGCAAATAAACTTATGAAAATAGCCCAAGAAGATAAACTAGTACACGGTATTGTATTACGAACTGTCCCTTCAGAGGCATAGATTTCAATTACATGCTGCTTACAACATTTTGTAGAGAAAACACGGGAACTCAAAGAATGCTATTCTTTTTATATGTTTAGTGAAATGTCTGGGCCTCGGGTATTGTGTCAGTACTCCGCTTGCATATTTAGGAATTCAGAGAGCACATTCTGCAAGACAAATCTCACTTCCAGAGCATGTTTATAATCTTGCACCACGAAGCTCCTTGCCATTAGTGCAGACAGAATCAGCTGACATCCATCAGGGCATCTCAGCTCCCTGATACAGATGAAGCGGTGGCGTTGACTTGGACCTGGGCTAGCAAGAGAAATCTGTCGCAAGTCACAGAGGGATGGGGTCCCGATTCATAAGTTGTTTTAGCCATTTTAGCTAATTTTCGAATGGAAATAACTAATAGAGTTTCGTGTAGTATACTGATGTGTGTGTGTGTTTGTGTGTGTGTGTTTAGAATATTGTTGAGACTAACATGTTTTTAAGGGAAAACTGTATCATTTATGCTCCTGAAGGTATAATTATGCAGTTTTTTACTCCTTTAAAACAATCCAAATTCAAGAAACTATTATAATTTCTATTATTGAAGAGAAGTTAAATGTTTAAGGGGTAGTCAGTATTTTGTGATTTCTGCCCATGTATTTTCTTTGCGCTCGAAAACTAGGGGTTGGTCTTTAGCTTAAAAAAACAAAAAAACAAAAAAACAAAGAATACATCTTCAGTGTTAAAACAAGCAAATGAAAAATGCTGACTTCAGTTCAAGTGAATACCTCTCTCTGTTTTTCTCTCTATGGCTCTCTAAATATCTTTCTCTCTGTCTGGATTTAGGGTTGGATAAAACCTCATGCAATCTATGGTCCAATATTTATTTAAGTATATGACTGTAAAATGTCGTGAATAGAAATCAGATAACATTTCTGAAATGTTTATTATACTCTAAGGCACAACATAATAGTCAATAAGATTTTAACGTTTTTAAATAATAGTATTCAAATAGAAAGATTATATTACTAATGGAACCACTTGAAAATTTTCTTACATTATTGGATGAATTAAAACACAAAAATCCCAACTGTTAATTATATATTGATTTTTGTCCTCAATTTTAAAACTTTTTTCCTTCACCTCTAAAGATGTCCAAGTTGAGTGGCTTTTCATTTTCAAGCTTATTTGTGTTAATATTTATCAGATTTGTTAAAAGATATCTCTATATAAGTTAAAGATATGAAAAATGGAAAGATACTATATACTTCAGATCCATTTTCTTTTTAAGGTAATTTAAAATTCCTCAAAGATAAATATAAATTGCAAACATAAGCAGTTTAGCTCCACAACTTTTCACAAAGTAAATTTCTTACATAGCAAGTATACAGACAAAAGATAGCAATGTTAGTACCCCAACATTTCATTCATATTCCATTTAGCTCGGTTCCTCATAAAAGTAACTATTGTCTTGCTTTCTTTCCTCATGGAATAATTCTGCTATGCTTAAATTATATAAAAATGAAATCCTGAGCCATATTCTCTTTCATGTCTTGCTTGTTTCATTTGACACGTGTTTGACATTCAGGGATGTTGAATCCAGCAGTACTGTGTTCATTCACATTCTTTTTCAGTATGTCATTGCATTTATACAGTACAATTTGTTTATTCACTCCACAGTTGATGGACATTTGGTTTCCAGATTTTGATTCTCATGAATTGTGTTGCTGTGAACATGCTCATATAGTACATGTTTTTGCTGAAAGTATGACTGCATATCTTTTTTGAGTTTGGATTTTTGTCTCAATGGTGTGTGTGTAAGATCCATCCACATTGCTGTTTACAGTAGAGAAGCAGCCCGTTCATTTTCCTTACTCTTATCATGTCGCAGTGGTATGTTTCGATTTGTGTGTATTTTTGCTGGTTTATTGGTGGTCGCACACTTTTCTGATTTCAACAGAATTTGTTAGCAATAATATTTGTACCAGGGAAAGACTGTTAATAGCTTACTCCCTGCCTTTTTACTGCCATCCTGTATCTCAATTTGGGCCAGATACCTATCAGTTTGAGCTGGCCACATGCCAAATGTTTAACAGTTAAAAGTGACTATTACCTACAATATTAGATGACAATAGACTTAGTAGAATAAAAATAAACTCTATTTTGTTTAATTTGCTTCACTGAACATACAGAATGCCTATTAAATTCAAGTTGCATGTCTGTTTAGTCTGTTTGGTCTGTAGAGTTGGTCTATAGTTGTTCAAGTCTGTTGTCTCCTTATTCATCTTCTATATGGATATTCAATTCATTAAGGAAAGTAAGTATTGAATCCTCTACTTTTATTGTGTTGCTGTCAATTTCTCATTTTATATCTGTGTTTGCTTAATATGTGCATGTTCTTTGATATGAGGTGTACTCACATACATGTATACTAATCATAAATGTATATATGTATATGTATAAAACCCTTTTATCATTATATAACAACTTTCTTTGTCTTTTATATGAAATTTCTACTATTTCTTTTCTATGAAATAATTACAGATATCCCTGCCCCCAAAGTCAAAAGAGAAATTAGAGAATATTTCAAAACTAATTAGAATAAAGTCACAGCATATCAAAATTTATAGGATGCTGCAAAGGCAATATTAAAATGGAAATATAGTGCTAAATGTATACATTATTTAAAATTCTCAAATAAACAACCTATGTTTGAACCTCAGGGAAACAGGAAAAGACGAACAAATTAAACCCATGTTAGTATTGGGAGGGAAATAACAATGATGGGAGCAGAAATGAACAAAATAAAGTGTAGATAAAGAATGAAAAAATATCACTGAAGCTAATAGTTTGTACTGGAAAAAATATAACACTAACCCTTAACTAGGCTTTCTCAGTGAAAAAAAGACAGAAAGTGAAAATAATATTGGATACAAAACAGAAAACATTGCATTTGATGCCTTGTTAGTAAAAAAAGAGCAGAAGCCCCTATTATGAACAATTACATGGCACAAAATATAGATAACCTAGAAGATATGGATAAATTCCAAGAAATATACAGCCTACTGGAAGTGAATTATAAAGAAACAGAAACCCAATCGGCCAATAATACATAAGAAGTTTCAGTCAATAATCAAAAATCTCCTAGCAAAGCAACATTCAGGATCAGATAACACACTGGAGAATTTTGTCAAACATTTAAAAAGAATTAACACTAACCATTTTAAGATTCTTCTAAGAAATTAAGAAAAAGAAATACTTCCAAACTTGTATTATGAGGTCATAAGTACTCTGGAATCAGAATTAGAAAAACAGTTTAGAAGAGAAGAAAACCACGGGCCAGAAGCCTTGATGAATATAAGTACCAAAGTCTGCAAATCTACCGAGTAAAGTACTAGCAAACTGAAATCAACAGCATATTAAGAAAATCAAACGTGATGACCAGGTGGCAATCATTCACAGGATGCAAAGATGAGTCAGTATATGCAAATCAGTTTATGTGAAGCATTACACCAATAGAATGAAAGATTAAATTCACATATGCAACTGATGCAGGGAAAATTTGTAACATTTACTGTCCTTTCACAGCAACAAACAAATCAATGAGCTAGTTATAGGAGGAATTTACCTCAATATAATAAAGTTCATATATGACAGGTCTACAGGTAACTGTTATACTCAGTGGAGAAAAGCAAAGAGCTTTTTAAGACCAAAGCTATTAGGCAAGTGAGAAGAGTGAAAAGTATGTAAGTAAGAAAGGAAGTAAAAAATATGGCATGATCATATTGTGGATAACTCTAAAGGTCACACACACACTTATTAGAACTAATCAACAATTACAATAAATTTGAAAGCTATAGTCAACACATAAATTCAGTTATAGCTCTTTACACACACAGTGAAATATCCAAAAAGGAAATCAGATTCCATTCACAATACACCCAAAGTATGTAAAGATATACGATATACACAAGCAGTGAGACAAAAGAGTGTACCCTGGAAATTATACAACATTAATGAAAAAAAATCAAAGAAGACTATAAAAGAAAAGAAAAAAGAAAACTATGCTGTATTCGTGGATCAGAAGACAATATTGCTAAAATTTCTACTTTTCAACAAAGGAATGTATAGATTCCAAGAAGTTCCTATCGAAATCCTAGTGGTATTTTTTTACAGAAATAGAAAACTTACATCCTACAATTCATATACAGATATAAAGGGCTTTGAATAACTACAGCAATCCTGGGTGAGAAGAAGAAAGGTAGCGATACAACACATTCTGATTTCAAAATATGTTAGAAAGCTGCAATAATTAATACAGTATGGCAGAATGGTGCCAGCATAAAAACAGATCATATAAAACAATGAAACAAAAAGAGACTCTAGAAATAAATACATTTATATTCAGTCAACTAATTTTCTGTGACGATGCCAATAATACAGAATGGGGAAAGGCAATCTCTTCATTGAAAGTTGTTGACAAACTGGATATTTGATGTAAAAGAACGAGATTGCGCCTTTCAGCTTTTATGGAAAATTCAATTCTAAATGGATTAAAGATTAAAGGCAGGACCTGTAAATATAGTATCCTACAGGAAAACCTAAGGGGCACGCTTCAAATGACATTGAGCTTGGCAGTTTCCTGAATGCGACACAAAAAAGCTCAGGCAGGAAAAATGAAATTAGATGAGTTGGACTACACCAAACTAAAACAAAATTCTGTACAAAGAAAACAGTCACTAGTGTGAGAAAACAGTCCACAGAATGGCAGAAAACATTTACAAATATACAACTGATGAGGGAATTTATATTCAATGCACATTAGAAACTCCCATATCTCAATAGCAAAAGCAAAGCAAAACCAAAAATCATCCAATTAAAAATGGGGAATTGTCTTTAATATATATTTTGGCAAAGAGATCCTAACAAGGGTCAGCAAAGGCGTGAAAAGACTCTTAGTGACTCAGCATCACAGATCGTCAGGAAAATGCAAACCAAACTGCAAGATGTCATCTCACACTTGATACAATGATGCTATTAAAAATGCCCAGAAGATAACGAGTGTCCACAGGAATGTGGAGATATTAGAACCTTGTACACTGTTGGCAGGAATGTGAAATGATATAGTTACTATAGAAAACAGGAAAATTTTCAAAACTTAAAAAAATACAAATACTATACATCCAGCTGTCTCATTTCTAGACATACACTCAAAAGAATCGAAATTAGGGTCTTGAAAACATTTTGTGTCCCTGTATTCATTATGACATTATTCATAATATTCAAGATATGGAAAAAAGCCCAAAAGACCATTGACAGATAAATAAAAAAAAATAGAATATATACATACAATAAAGAATACTGAACCTTTTAGAGGAGACTCTACCATTTGTAACAACATGTATGGATCTGGTGGCAGTACATGTATGTTAACTGGAGCCAGGAACAGAGGGACAAATACTTCGTGAGTCTATTATACGAGGAACAAATACTGCATGATTCCACTTATATAAAACAGTCAAACTCGAATGCAGGTAGTAGAATGGTAAATAGTAGTGGCTAAGGAGGGAGGGAGGAAAGGAAAGAAGGGCGAGAGAGAGAGAAATGAGGAGTTGTCCTTCAATAGATACAGAGTTTTAGTTACGGGGGATGAGTAAATTGTAGAGAACTTTTGTGCAATAAAGCATTTGAAGCGTGTTAGAAGGTTTGTATTACTGTGACAAATACTTAGATAATAAACTTAATAAGAGAACTTTGTTTCGCTCCATGGCCTCAGAGGTTTTCAGTCCACAGTCTATTGGTACTGTAGCTTTGGATCCAGAATATCATGACAGGAATGTATGTTGGGAGGAGGCCTGGTCACCTCATGGTGGCTGAGAAGCAAAAAAGAGAAAGAAAGAGTCCAGTGCCCCTATCCTAGAAAAACATACCTCAGGATCTAGTGTCCTTCTACTGAGAATCACCTCCTTAAGGTTCGATCCCCCCAACACCGCAGGCTGGGGACCAACCTTTAACACATGGTTCTTCCCGGACAATACAGATTCCAACTGTAGCACATAGTTACCAATACAGTACTTTGCATCTACAAATGTGCACCCAAGTTTTTTGAAGTGATTAAATCTCATGTTAAATATTCTTATCACAGAAAGGAAAGAAAAAAAGCAATTATTTTGGAGGCTCTGAGTATGTGTACCACCTATTTTATGGGTAAATGTACATGGCCAAACATCAAATGCCAAGCATTAAATAGGTACAGTTTTTGTTTATCAATTATCATAAACTGTTAAAATAAATTCAAATCAGATGATGACAAGATACTCTGTATGAGTGTGCCTGAATGAAGTTATAAATTTAATTTTTTCATTACATCAGCATGATGCATTGTAGTGTGATGATACAATACCACACACATTAAAATTGGATTAAAGATTAAAGGGCTGAGTGACAGTTCCTACACAGCAGTTGTCAGACCTTGAGTAAATCATATAAACTCTTGGGACTTATTCTTCATTTTCAAAAGAAAGTCATTGGCTTTTATGATTTATAAAGTAGTCATAATTTTAAAATTCCATCATTCTATGCTGTCCAGATAAATGCACGATGATAGGGTAGTGGATAAAATAACATTAACTTTACAAATAAGTAATCATGACTTTGAGAAACAATCTCTATGTTTTACTATACGTGGTCACTAAGTCTACATCGTATACAGAAAGATAAAAATGACATAACCTGTGGAATTCATTTTACATAAAGTGTTGGAATAGTATGGGGATAAACCGCCACATTATGGGGCTTTCGTCTTTTCTAGATTTGAGGTTTATGAGGGGTTTAAAAGGTGCGCTTAGTCATAGAGCATCAAAACTCCTAGAGAGCCACTGCTTCTTATTCCGAGCTTCTAGTTCCCTTTTTTTTCCTTCCAAAATAAGTCAGGTACAATGAAACAACAAACCATAGTAGAGAAAAACGATGTATTAAACACGCCAGCTAAATACTTCCTGATCTTAATCATGCTTTGGGGTAACCAGCTGCCTCTCCTGTTCTACGTTAAATTATCAAGTGAAACTCTTGGTGCTGTGATGGATTCCCCATCACCTTCATGCTTTTCTTCTTGCTCTCCTTCTCTCGTACCCCACTTTGTCTCTTACATCCTGTATAAGGAAACAGTTCTTGCCATCTTCTCCTCGAGGTCCTAGACTATGTACAAGGCTGCAGGCTGGCATCATTTGTGTGGTATTTAAACTGTTGTCACCTGGGTCAAGTTTTGCACCAGTCTTTCCTGTGTCATTTTAAAATTCAAAAAATGCCATAAACCATTTTTACCCAGATAGCAACGCTACAGGCTGAGTGTTTGTGTTCTCCAAAATTCAAAAATGGAAATCCTAACCCCAACATGATGGTCATCAGAGATGGGGCCTTTGGGATTCGATGGGTCTTGGAGGCAAAGTGAAGATGATTGGGATTTGTAAGCATGTAAAAGAGACCCCATGGGGCTACCTTGCTCCTTCTTCCATGTGAGGACACAGTGAGAATCTGGCATCTATGAGAAATGTTCTAGAACCTGTTACCAACTTGATCTTGGAATTTTCTCACTCCAGAAGTGTAAAATGTGTTTACTATTTGTAAGCGACTCAGTTTATTGTACTTGAGGAGAGTAGTCTGCATGAACAGATCTACCTGACTTGCTGTATCTTTAATATAATGTCACCTAGACACAAATCTCTTCCTCTTCCTTTTTCTTCTTCAAGTCAAATGTCCACTTCAGTGAAGTCTTTTATGAATATCCTAACTTAACCGCCTCAGTGTCCCATTCCCCACTACCATTTTGTCTTCCATTTCACTTATTATTTATCATATTACGTGCTTTTATTTATTTATGCTGTTTATTTTTGCTTTTTCCAGGCTAGAATATAATTCTGATGAGGGCAGTGATTTCTGTGTTTCATTTACTAAAGCTATTACACAAGATAGGTGCGTAAAATTAAGACCTTCAATTAAGAATCTGCCTCTTTACAGAAAAGATAGTTTGGACATTCTGCAATCATAGTTGAAATATTAACAACATATAGTTTTATTATACATATAAGAAATGAAGAATGTGCACAGAGTTTCCAATTTATAAGACTTCACTGATGAATTTTCAACATTACGATGGTTAAAAAGTGATATATGGTCAGCATAAACTATACTTCCAAATTTAAATTTTGATCTTTTCTCACGATGGCCATTTATTACGCGACACTAGCCAGAGGCAGGAAGTCACAGCTTCCAGTTACTCAGGGAGTCACACAGGGTAAATAATATCCCACAGTGCACTATGTTACTAAGCTGTTACATTCAGGAGACCAGGTTTTGATGTAACATGTAGAGATGGAATCACTGCTGGAAAGGGACTTGCTGCCCCTACCTGCAATGGGCAATACATGAATTTGGAGGGAAAAGAAAATTAAAAATGTGGGCCTCATGCTTCACTTTCTGGCATGTGACTTCCTAAGGAGGCTTCATGTTGAACAGGACACTGGCCTGCTGGAAATCAGAGTCATGGGAAAATCAAACTCTCTGGCTGTCCACAAACTTATAAAAAGTTCTGGCTTTGTGAATCATGGACATAGAAACAACGTAAAGATAAATAATATTTTCCTTCTCTTCCACAGGAGCATTCTACCATTTATACACCATCAGAATTAGATCTGTGGCTTCTCGTCTAGTAGTTACTATGTCCGAAGAAGGCGAAAGGGTACAGTCCATTCTAGGTCCTATGGTTCAGCCCAAAGTTTTAGAAAGCTAGGAGTCTTAACTAGGATGCAGAAACCACAAGGGTTTATCTGGGCCTCAGAAAGATGGATTTGTATTCCTGAATGTTAGATGGCAAATCTAGATTTCTTCACATTTATCTCAAAGAAACACATTGTTTTTCCTCCTCTTCTTTTGCAGGATGAGACAGTTCTCTCTCTTATATAAATAACAGAGAACATAACTTGGTCTCCTCCATTACCTAAAGCTTGTGGGATTACTCATTTAGGACATCTGGCTTGGCTTTCTTTACCTTGAATCAAGGCAGGCCAACCTGCTTATTATTTACTGTAACATAATTTATGACTGATGAGAAATCTATCTCTGATCCAGAATATCTTTTTTGAACATTCAGGACAAAATGAATGAACATGAGTTTTTGAAACTCACTTATCTAATGTTGAGGAACCCTTTACTACACCCTGCTGTGAGACTTACAATTTATGAGCTGAAGTCTGTGCCTCTGAGTGCCAGCTCACAAAATATAGTGGGTTTGTGTAAGACCAGGAGAAAAAAATGTGGTGATCAATAGCCATGTTAAAAAGAGGCAAATGCCAGAGGCCTGATAAGATATGCACGTGTTAGTACAGGGACTGAAGACCCAGAGACCAGATGACACATGAAGTGCTTGTTCCAGGGTGACATGTAACATACACCACAGCATTTCATCTAATTAAGGCACTATTGTGGAGAAGGGAAATAGAATGCAAATTGTCTTTAGCCGAGATTTGAATTAAATGATTCTTGAGGGCTGAGGTATAGCTCAGTAGAACACTTACCTAGCATGCTGACGGTCTTGGGGCACAATCCCTGGCCCTGAAAAAAAAAATTCCTGCAAGAGTATTAAACCATCAATAAGAAATTTATGTTTTTAGTAGCACACAGAGAGGGTCCCAAAAACTTAAATTATCAAAGTTTGTTTAAAATTAAAATTTCACAGTATTTTGTGATTGTGAAAGTCATAGCTTGTATGTAAGAATAAGAAAACATTTCCTTCTTTCAAACTTAATTTTTTTTGATATTCTACATTTTGAAAAACAAGTTGATTCTCTTATCCCATTACACAAGTTACAACTTAGGTTCTCACCATAGTTTTGCGTCTACAAATATATAAACATGCTTCATAAGTAAATACTTTTCTTAGGATCTTGAGGATTAATTGAAATTTCCAAATTTTGTCTGTACTTCTTTTTAACTGGTATATTATTTCATCTATTAATCGTATTGCTTCCTGCTTTATTATACATATTAAATGAAGACACTAACATACAAACTGCAGATTAAAGGACTTGGTTTTCGTAAGTGTGTTTGCATATTCTCATAGTACATTTCCTCTTCCAGCAATATCTTACTGTTTCTTTGGAGCCTATGCTGACTAAAGCATACTCTATCTGCATATCTGAGACAAACACTTTCCAGCAAAGACATAAACAAGTGCAAAGGCATCCAGCAAGACCACATCTAGTGGATTCTTGGAAGAGCCAGAACAGACTCATTTGGGAAGCAGGAATGAGGATGGAGATGAAATCAGTGATTTGGGAAATGGAAAGGCACAGATTGTGTAGGACGTTAATTGGTATATTACAGGTTTTAGTTTTTAATTGGAGTGGTATGTGGGTATATTATTGGATTTTCAGCTAAGAAAATACAATGGTCTTATTTTCATTATCAAAAGAATCTTCTGTTACTGAATTGAGAATATATTGATTTTTATAAAATACAAATAGAGGAATCCATTTTGATAGTATCCCAACAGTCTAGCTAAATGATGATGAGTTTAAATCAAGATTGAGATGGCAGTGGTGAATCAAGTTAAATATGTTTGAGAGATGTGGTGAATAGGATTTCATGCTGATGAGCATATGGTCTGTGGCAAACAATAAGCAAACAGAAAAACAAAGAAAAAAATGTTAAAGAATTTGACCTGAGATTGAAAAGGTAGAGTTAGTTGTTTATTTTGGTTATCATTTTTTTCTTTACTCAAATAAATTAGGAAAGCTTAAGCAACTACAAGTGTTGGTATTTCATTTTAATAGAATTTATTTTATTTATAGAGATATTAAAATAAGAGTTCCAACAGAACTTTCTTCTTAGGAAGTATGCAGAATTTTTGGAAACATTTAGATCGGTTCACTCTTGCACTAATAATCAGGAAAATATTCAGCCTATAAAGATTTCACTATATAGGATATCTTTAGTATTTCTTATTTTATTTTACTTAAAGTTAATACTGGCTAAAACTATAAGAAAGAGGATGACTTTAAGATTATTTAAGATTGCATATGATTTGCCAATCTTTCTTAACTGGTTAGTATTTACCCTTATCGTTTCAGTCTTAATTTCTTTTGTAGTTCTACTTCATTCTTCTGGCACATAGATAACAAGACTATATTAAATATACAAGTTTCAGACAACCCATGTGGGACCCCTCCCTCCTGTCTCTCAGGAGCTATTCTTATTCCCCATTCCCCAATAAATCTTCCTACTCTTAAAAAAAATACAAGTTTCTGGTCTTATTTTACTAAAACAATCAGCAATTTTTATGATACATCTTTCAATATACCTGGTTATATAAATGAAATTGAATAATTAATTTATATTCTTCCCATTTTTATTTTTGAATTATCAGTGGTACCCTAATAAAATGAGTATAAAAATAAAAAGAAAAGTCCAAATAAACCATAGCCTGGGATCAACTTCTAAATAGTTAATAATTGGTTGAAAGGGGATTTGAAATAAAATTTGACTAAAGAGTTTCGATAAGCAGTGATTTTAGAGATAGAAATGATGATAATTCACGTCATTGGTTTAAACAAGTATATGGCCCAACAGCCTCATTTATAATGGCACAGATTTAAGACAATTACATATTAAATGATGTTTTTTTCTGAGATAATTTTCTAATAGCCCAATCTCAGTTAATACTTAATTTTTAAGGCCAGCAGAGTCACGATAGGTTCAATTTTTAAACAAGGCCCCACACCAAGTAATGAAGACAAATTTAATTTTTTTCAAGTGTTCTGAGCATAAGGAATCGTAACAACGGTGATCCCTGCACATTTGTATGTTAATGTTACCAGGTAATCATCTTGAAAGACTGGATACGATTAATGCAGTGGAGCATAAACTAGAGAAATGTTCAACGTTTGATATAGGCAGGAACGTTTAGGGCAATGCAAAAACATCTGCCCAGGAAATTGTTTTTCAAACACTGAAATTTGTGAGCAATTATCAAGACTTTTACCCAACTCTACTCATGACTCTGACTTACTGACGTCTTACCTGATGTTACGCCTCAGTTTTCAGTACTTCCCTTCTGGAATAGTCACCAAGTGTTTGTAGTTTATATGGCTTCATCTTCCTTGCTGGCATGTGCTGAAAATATCCCAACACTATATTTTTATGAGGGTAATTAGGTTGGAGTATAAAGCTGATTTTATTTTTTAAAGTAGTAGAAAGAAATGTACCTATTCCTACCTAAGAGTTTCAGAACATAAATTTTCTTGCATTTAATTGTATTATTTTACAAAATAATACCAAGACAATCAGTTGCTGTGTGTACAGCTCAGTGACCTTCATGTGAAAGCATTAATAGTAAAGTATCAGATTACAAAAAAAAGAAAAATATATATAGTGAAGGGTCACGTAATGAAGCACATATTTTGTATCAGACCAACTGATATTTGACTCTTAGCTTCATACTTAAATCTATCTTTGACTTACTTGAGTCACAGTCCACCTATGTGTCAACAGGAAATATTTCTCCTAGAGTAAATAATGAGATAGTAGATGCAGTGTTGGTATTAGAAAGGCCAGCACATAGTAGATGCTCAATGAATAATAAAATTTTTTTCAACATTACACCTTCGAAAATTACAAATTACATGTATTCATTACTATTAATAGTAATACTTAATTTTCCTGCTGTTTTAATCTCATTTATACACACTTTCCATATCAAAAGAAAATATAAAGGTAATGGGTTAATGAAAATAACATGAGCTTTACATAGAAGTGACAAAAAGCATTATTCAAATAGCAATGCTAACATTTTATGAGCTTTTAAATTTCAAACGAAAATAGAATTTAACACCTTTTTATATGTTCTTTTCAATTCTTCAAGCCTACCATGACTACATTTGAAAAATTGAAGCACAACGTATTTTTGACATGGAGTTACTATATTCCTTCTTCCAACCTGCAACAAAGGAGAATAAATTCAGAATGATCTATATCTGACTGTTACTATAGTCATTTATGTATAAATAACATGTGCATTTTATTTAAAATACTAGATTGCTGGTGACAGTTCTGAAGGCTAGAGACAACAGATTGTTTACATGATAAATTTCAAAGTCTTGTGAAATGATAAGTTGTAACAAAGATAATATTCTATATCACTTTGTTGAATCTCTTTACACCACTCTATATTTTGATATTGTAGGAAATGTATTACATGTCTAAGTAAAGTTACAAAAATAACATCAAATATGGAGTCCCTTTATGAAGCTATGCCACTCATCTAAGTTCTTTACAGAGCTCCTCAGAAAATCTGGTTTTTATTTGTTTGTTATATCCTTCAAATAATTATCATTTTGTTGTGTTTAGGTTTTGATGCAACAACTAATCATAAGTGTAAATGCATATTTAATAATCTATCATTTACTAAAAAGTTGTACTGATCACAAATGCTATTTTTGCTCTGAAGGCAAAAATGAATGAAAACTTTTTCAAACACTACTATAGTTTTACAGCTTCTGTTCATATAGGTAGAATTTATGTTATAGAAAACCTTTAAAAATTAAAAAAATCTCCCTCATCATGATCATCTTTATAATCCTAACTGAAATTATTTTCAATGACATGTAGCAATTGGTATGCTATCAACACAGGAAGCATTCAGTTTTATTGATGTGTAAATACATTGAAAGTCTGTAAAATATCAAAATATAATTTGAATCTGCCTTGAATATAATGTAAGTTATACAGCTAAATGTATACTTTAAAATAGATAATTATATTTATCTCTCTTCAAACTCTAGACAATAACCACTTTATACATGGTTAGAAGTAGATTAGGCAAACACAGTAACTGAATTTTTTCTTTAAAAATACATTTATTTCATTTTTCCTTCACTTTGAGAAACTCATTTGAAAAGATATCTTAAAAAGATTGATGGATTTGTCACACAATGAATGTACTGGTTTCCCTCCTCTTTTAAGATGAAACTAAATCCCAAAAACCTGTACTTTTGAGTCTGATTAGCTTTGGGGGACAAAAAGTTTAGCTGTAATGGTACTTCTATTGTATTACACTTAATTGAAAAAAACTCCACACACTCTTTTTTAAAAATATAAACATTTGATTAAAAAAAAAACCCAAGAGCAGTATTTTTAGCATACAATAATAACTATAATGCTTTATTTTCAAAGGATAAGGCAATATCTTTTTGGTTTTTAAATATACCTTTTATGGTTCAAGTTCAATATTCTAATTATTTTGTCATAACTAAGGATAATAGTTGTATTTAGGTAACAAAGTTACCTAAATACTCAGTTAATATTCTCATCTTTTTTTTAAATCAGTATTCTATATTTTCAAAGAATATCCCTGAAATCTAATCTTACCAGTGGACTACATATATCATGGATGTCTACTCAATTACATTACTCAATTAAAATTAGAAATCAGAATATGGTTATATCTTTACTTTTCCAAGATTTTCCTTTGAACTGGTAATCTAAAAAATAATATTGGTTCTATATTATTTGGATATTTTGCTCATTTCATAATTTTTCTTCAGAGTTTCAGGATTTTAATACTAAAACATACTTCCGAAATGTTAGTAGAGTTAATGAAGTCATTTAAATTCCCAAGGGAAATGACGTAGATTATCTTTTATGTAAATGTGCTGCCCTGAAAGTATTATTTTATTTACAGAGCTTGTTCCTTTCCATGGGCCTTGAATAATAGCTGTGGGTGAGAAAATAGTGCGAAGGTGAAAGTTAGGTCTTTAGTTGAATAATATATATTGAGAAGGAATGAATAGAAAAAAAATAAACAATTTAAAAAACAGCTACTTTGGGCAACTTGAAAGAAGTACTTGTGGGCTGACCAAAGATAAATGAAAAGTTTACACCATGAAAGTAGAATGGAATATGACTTCATTCATTTTGCTCCATGAGGAAACAAGTTGATATACCTTATGTGGACTACTAAATATCTTTGTGCATAAGGATTTCTTATGTTGGCCAAGAAATACTGTTTGAAGAATGTATTGTAGAATATGCAGAAATTCCACTCGATTTTGGTCGTTAGATACTAGGTCTCATCTGAGCCAGAACAATGACCACTGAAATGACCTGGAATTGGTGTATGTGAAAAACATTTTGTACTGAAATTTATTGTGTTTCAGGTTGTGCAGTCTAGATCTCCACAACTGTGCGGGTATTTGGGCAGTCAGCACTGAGAGAAAAATCTTTCTCCTCGGGAACCAAAAAGGCATGAAGTTGTTTACGTGTCTTGGTCTGTTGTGCTTCACACTCTAGTCCCGGTAAGTACTTTATTGTTGTTGCTTCACAAAACTCTACTCATTTTTATCTTCCCAGACAATATGATTCTAGACTACTGTAAGTTTGAGAGTTTTGTTCGTTCTCTCTTTCCGTCTTTTTAAAAGCTGCAAAACTAATTTTGTGTAACTCTGTGCATCACCAATTATCTGCAACTGTGTCCTCCTAATTTCTGATTGGATGATCAAGGTCAATATTTTATTGGTGATGGTAGCAGTCTCTCGGCCTTTCTTGACTATTTTAAAGTGATATTTTTTTAAACCTAGGCTTTCTTCTAAAACCTCATGCTATTCCATGTTTCTTTACTTGGTAATTAGGAGTCACAAGATAAACAAATCTAAAATATTAGTTTCTCTGGTTCTTTTTTCAATTTACCGAGTGATAAAATTAGTTAATAGATTACATGGCCTGATTTATCTAAATGAGACAACTTGTCAGAACTCAGAAGAATGCTGGAAGCAGGTTTGTTAAGAGTACATCACTGTACGGCATCATCTAAGCACTCATACTGAAGTTTCCCCATTGAGGTGTCCGTGAGACATTTGGATCAAGGACTCCACATCCATCGTATGGGAAGGCCGGCTCCTGTCTGACACCCTACAAGCCGAGAGGCTCAGAAGAGGGTCCTTCAGGAAGAGCTACAGACAACAAGCAGGAAAAATACAGTGAGCAAGAACAAAGGACAAGACTCCTGAGTGCAAGCCTTTCCCTCGTGAGATACGGGTAAGTGGCTTGGTTTGCACTCAGGTCTATCAGCAGTCCTGGTTCATCTCTCAACACTGACTGCTACTCTCACTAGCCTTCGGTCCAGCTGACCTCTTATCGTCTCTTTACTGGGTTGGAGCCAGATTTCCTTTTATACCCCCCTGTTATTTTATTACACTACAAAATTGATGACCTCCTTCCCTTTGCATGTTCCATTTTGACTTTCAGAAGTGTAGTTAAAATGTCAAAACAAAACAAAATAAAGTATATTAACCATTTATTTCCCACATTTCTGTAAATATCTTCATTTTCTTAAAGGCCATGTAGATGATTTTAATTGACCTAGAAGAGGGCATTTATTTTGAATCTGCTTAATAAGGAGGACTTCCAGTCTTGACAGGTTTTCCCCACTCTCACTCTTGAAACCTTTATTTTTATTTCTTTACAAATTATGCAGTGATGTAGATCACCTCCCAACATGTAACCACCCCCAACCTTGCAGATTCTCTGCCTCAGCTTCTCATTGCTAGAGATACGTGTGCTATATTAATATAATCAGCTGCCTTCCTTTCTGTGTGAGTCACTGGCACGTCACTGGCATAAAATATCTGACACCCCTACGTGGATAAGAGGTTTATGTTGGCTCGCAGATTGTGTCTGTGGTGATGGGCTCTAAGGTAGCAACCACATGGTAAAGGCCCTGGGTAGAGGCTGCTGGTCGTCCCACCCCAGCCAGGAAGCAAAGAGAGAGAGGGGAGCAGTGGGGAGGAAGGTGCTTCCATAGAGTCCCTGCCCTCAGTGAGCTACTTCTTCCCACCAAGCCCCACACATCCAGCTATGAATGAGTCAACAGTGGACTGAGTGTAGCACCCCTTCATCCAATCACCTTTCACATGCCTGAGGCTTTAGGGGGAGTTTTAGATGTAAACCGTAACACTCTGCCCCTGGCCCCTACAGACTCATGTGTAGCTCATAAATCCTTTAGTCCACCTAAAGTGGTCCTTTTACAAATAAAGGCCAATCATGTCACTTCTCTCCTGGAAACCCTGCAATAGGACCTTTGTCAGCATAAATTGGAAGTTCTTAGAATGAGTTGCAGGGCTTTACAGCACTTGCCTATTTGTCTGTACCCTCCAGTTGCAAAGGCTCTACCTTCTGTTTGCTCGTTTTGCTTCAGCCACAATGTATTCCTAGGTTTTTTTCTTGTGGTTGTTTTTGTTTTAACAAGTCAGTATGATTTTTGCATTTTGGGAGTTTGTGCTAATTGTCCCACCTGCCTACATGGCTTAGCTCGTGGCCTCACTCCCTGGCTTTAAGGGCAGCAGCATGGCATCTTCAAAACTGTCCCTTCTCCCACTCCTACTTTAGGGGGTCTTTTTCCTTGACTCAGGCCCTTGACCCTCCCCTTTTGTAACTCCATTGGACTCACGGGTATGATATAGATTAATTTCCCCTCTCACTATCATTAACCGTATAATATGAACCAAAATATAGGTGGATTCTAGTGATGAGGATGTAGACATCTTGGGGGGAGGAGCATCTTTTTTTTCCCATGAAATCATCCAGCTATGTTAATAAGCCCTGTGCTTATAAATAGGATTATGAAGACAACAGATATTTGTGGTTAGATGACTAGTTCAGGTGACTGCAATACTTAAAATGTAAGTCATTTACTGCCATATTTTCTGTATTGTCCTTTGAAGAATGATTACATAGGAAGGAGTTACCATCTTTAATTTGTGACTTGAGATGTTCAGAACTGTAAAATAATAAATTTGTGTGTTTTAAGACACCAATCTTTGGTTACACTGCAATAGAAAACTAATACAGTGATAGTCACAAGGAAATATTATTCGCTAGATTGCTGAGAGCTCTCTGGATGTGTGCCTCCTTTATATTAAATAATTAGCTAAATATGGTCAATAACTATAGCAGGGTTTTTTTTGCATTTTTTTATGTCAGTGTGGCTTCTTTAGTTCCTCAGAAGAAAAAAAATTAGAACTGTACATGAAGTTTTTTGTGCAATGTGTGGAAGTGATATCCATAACTTGTGCTCAGACTACCTTAACCAAGATCTAGTAACATAACCTTCCCTGCATGTTAGATAGTTAATAAAATTTGGAATTATCCATTGACGAAAGAGTAACTTGAATGGTGCTGAGTATTAGCACAATTTGCCAACAGCCAGACATTCTGCACAGAATTTCATACACACCTATACAATCTTTCTAGTCAAACTACTAATATTTGAAATGAGGTATTACTTACAATTTTACGAGTAACGAGAGAATGCTCTGAGAAATATACAACTATTTTGAGAAAAATAACTTTCAACTGTACTTAGTCACTAAATTAAGGCTTCAGTATTTTAATCCAGATAGAATAGCACCAGATTTGCAGAGATCTAATTTAGGAAAGTTCTGTAGATTTTTGAAGTATTGGTAATTTACAAATACAGTCTACTCTATACACATTCTATTACAACTAGAGTTCACTCTATTATACACACAGCCGCAATCCTGGATTTTACTGGCTTCTGCAGCGATTCCGTGCACCTGCTTTGTCATTCCGTGCATCTCGTCTGGGGGAGCTTGGTGCTGCTGGGTGGCCCAGATAAAACACTCATTCTTGTTCAACTCCCTGTTGGGCTCATAAGATATGTATCTCAATAGGTATACATCGTGTTCTTTCATTCCCCATTGTGGGCTACTCCTGAGTTCGCTAACTGGTAATTTTCAATAGCAGCGGACTTCCCACTCCCTTACGGAGGATTATGGGTCACATTTACTGGCTTTCCGTACACAGATTATTGCCATTAGAAGAAGTATCATCATTTATGTACAACGTATAAACATGTTTTTTCCAAGATAAAATCTAGCAACCCAAATCAAATGAAAACAAAACACAACTGAGTAAATAAATTAATAAACTAACAAACATTCTCATAAGTATATTCGACTCATTAAACTAGAATAAACTATAACTATACAGTATAAAGCAAAGAGATCACTTTAATTTTGGTGAAAGAAACAGGCCAGGCAATTGTTATGCACACATTTACCTTCCTTGATCCTCATATCTGAGTTGAGTATCTTATCTTTTATCTTAACTTTTATCACATGGAATTTTATTTATCTATTTGTACCTCTGTATCCACCAATAACCCGGTAGCTTTCAGAGGGACAGCAATTATGGGCACGTTGGTATTTCATTTTAATTTCTCACATGAACTACAAACTGACCAATTTATGTTTGAATATCATTTGAATACATGAACAAGAAAATTTATGAAAATTTCCATAAATATCTCTAGATTTCACTCAAGAAGTTCACATTAAAATTAAAAAATATCGGGCTTGAATTGTTTTCTCCTAAATGTAGTTCAAGCTTGCCAATAATAATATTTATTCAGTGTTTAATATGTTTAAATTCTGCTGGACGTTAAAATCAATGAAATGGAGGTAGGTTGATAGAGAAGAAAACAATTCTATTTGAAATCAAGGGAAATCCAGAGTCAGGCATGTTGATATTATAATATTCCTTTTGGTTATATCATACATTCAACAGAGAGTTGAAACCCGATAACACTTCACTATCCTCTGCACTCAGCCTAGCATTCCCGTCCTTCACTTTTGCCTGGGAAGCAGTCTAAATCTATTTACATTATCCATAGTATGTCTAGCTTTCAGTTTAGATATATGATAACTAATGAACTGATTTATATCTAATGAATTGACTTACATCTGTGCATTATAGAATTGAAGCACAATGGCGTCCCCTTTTCTCGGCTAATTTTCCTCATCCCTCTCAAGTGACCTTCATCTTCCCACTAAAATAAAAAACCCTTTTAGAATGTTTTCCTTTTTAAAGTGATAATAAAAGTTGTAACACCTTTCTCATGGAATTGTAGTCCAGATGGGAGATGTTATGTTATGAAGGAATATATGTATAAGTATAATTTATGTATAAGATTTGTTAGATATTAATGGATCCTGGTGATCAGAGGTAAGAAATACAGGAAAAAGCCACAGAATTGAGTCTGATCTTGCTGGGGTCTGAAAGCTTTTGTCCTCTCAGAATTTACATGTGAAACCTAATCCCCAAAGTGAAAGTATTAAGAGTGAAGCTTTAGAAGATGATGAAGTCATGAGGGTGAAGCCCTAAAGATGGTTACTCACATCTTTATAACTGAGGCTCAAGAGAGCTTGTTTGCTTCTATAATTTGTGTATAACTGCATCTATCTTAAGGTGCAGTTAGAAGTTACTGACAGAAAAATTAACTCTGACTAGACACTGAGTCCACTAGTCCTTTGATCTTGGGCTTCACGGATTCCAGAACTGTGTTAATTAAATGTATATTGTTTATAAGCCACCTAATTTATCATATTTTGTTATAATAGTCCAAGCTGTATAAGACAGAATTTAAGTGTGGGATAAGAAGTAGCATGTCAAGGAAACAATGAAAACATCACATCTATACAGATACATATGCTTTCTGAAGTATTAATATAGCTACAATATACAAGACATCCATTTATAACAGTTTTAACTCATTAAAGAAAATACAAGTAAGTGTTTTTATTGATATCGTCTCAACTACCCGAGAAAAAGAATTTTATCTAAAGTGCTGTTAGTTCCTTTGCTCATATTTAAAAGATGTCTTACATATTTAATTCACCAAATAATACTCAATAATGCTCGAGTGATAATTCTGGATGAGCAGCATGTAGTCATTAAATATGTCTTGTCTATTAGAAAATGTGCAGGAAAAGAAAAATACTAGTGTGTATATTCAATCATGAAGTTAAATCTTGGGATGTTTTTGTTTATGCAACACACAGTAAAGTTAACCTCTTATTTTTGTGAGACAATTATTTTTGCATATTACTCTATAAATCTTTGAGATATAACTATGAAAGATATGTTTTTAAAGCCCTATTCTTATATATATTTAAAGAGGTAGAATATTTTCTCTTAACTCTTGAAAATAACTAATTAAAAATATTAACAAAGCCTAAGAAGAGTAAACATCAACTTGAAAATACTATTCTTTTTTAAAATATAAATATTCTCATTATTTAATTCTTCAAAGCAATTCAATCTGATTATGAATTATTAGCTATAAATGAGTAATGGAAAATCCATCCCTAAATCATCTCATTTTAATAAAGTTGTCAAACTCCTTTCTCATAATTCAGAATTCTGTGTCAGTAAAGAAAGTCTGGTGAGAATTTTGTATGTTCATGACATGAATTTCATAAATCATAAATTTCACTCACAGATTTTGCCGAGTTTCTTTGCCATTACTATCACAGGCATCATTTTTGTACTATGGAAATTGCTGCTTCTTTTCCTTGGTATAAATACAAATGATTCCGGAAGATGATCCTCTGAGAAATTGGCTATGGTGATGATCAACTTTAGGTTAGATGCATATAGATAACCTCTTCTGCTTGCCTACCTCTTGTCTAGATTTTAAAATCTTCTGAAAGTGTGTTCGATGAGTTTTTGGCAGAGCCATTTATGGCTGGCTTCAGACATTATGAGAGCTGAATTGAATATGTTTGTGGGCTGAAGCGGTAGGAGAGACACCTGCGTGAGGCCTCTATTCAGTGAGTTCACAGAGTTAGTTCCTACACCAGGCACTTCGTAGAGCTGATATAACACCATTATGTTGAAAAAAATGAACAGAATATATTTGTGTTCTGGATTGTACTTATTCGTTTATTTAATTTACTTTCGACTACTCAGGTTTTTTATTTTGTCCTCGCTGCCCACCTCAGAGAAGGGATTGCTTTGTATCTGATGGGTGACCTGGGGATTGAATGTTTCGGGCTGGGGATTTAGCTCAGTGGTTAGAGTGAGGCCCTGAGTTCGATGCCCTGTATCAAAAAAAAAAAAAAAAAAAAAAAAAAGAAAGAAAAGAAAAGAAAATTTCACCCATTCTAAATAGCAAACTTAGGCAATTTTGGCCCAAATTACTTCACAGAAATTTCCTGCATAGCAGCATGACCTACTTCATATGGAAAATAACGGCAAAAATAAAAGTGCTACGCATCGAGGACGAAGCATCAGTGTGGACAGAGTAGCAAAGTGCTGGCCAGAAAAATCCTCCATAATCAGCAAAGGACTTGGGTGAGTTCACCGGCTTTAATTTCTCGTCTGCTAATTGGCAAGAACTGGGATAAATAACCTTTCAGCTCCAATTGGTTCTCTGCAGTATGACTTTGCAACCCTGTACACTCAGAAGTGATTGGCTTGCTTTGGCAAGTAGAAAGTAATGGGAAGATGCTGAGCGAGAGCACAGGCTAGATCTCAAGTGATCTTATACAACTGTCTTCCCACTCTTCAAACCTGGCCTCCGAGAAATGAATAGGCCCAGGCCAGCCTGCTGCAGGATGCAAACATGTGACCGAATCACCTTCTTGCCTCAGCCAAGGGGCAGCCAGGTGCAGAAACAGGGCCAGTGAGCTGACCAGAACTCCAGAGGCATGAGTGAGCCCTGGAGACCAGAAGAATCATCTCACTGCCTCCAACCAAAATGCCTGGTCTACAGAAGTGTGAGTCAAATTAACCACTGTCCAAAAGTCCAAGAGTCACTAACTTTATGGAGAATTGTTTTCCAGAAATTGCTTACTGATGCAACTTTCAAACTGAAATTCAGTGAGTAAACTGTACTTCTTTCACTTGCACCTTCAAATACAGGCTGTACTTTACAAGTAAAATTCCTTGACCCAGAAAGAAATCTCAAGTATTTAGTGTATTGTCTGTTGTGTGCTTTTGTATACTTCTTCCATGTATTGGAATGTATACAGCATTCCAATACTGTCTATTATAACCTTCAATTACCATTGTTGGTATTATAAAAGTGTTAGTACCAATGGCTAAACTTTATTTTTTCCTTAAGCTCATTCATATTTAGCTGAGACCAAGATACCTATGGCTTTTGATGCTCATTTAGAAAAAAATCATGAAATAGAACACATCTGCTTTGTTTCCTCACCACTCTTCTCAGAGTGCTACCATTGTTGAAGGTAGAGAGCAGCTTTCGTTAGAGAGTACTTAGATGACTAAGATCGTTCACCATAAACACCAAGTTCATTTGTTTGGTGTTCAATGAAATCAGAATTTAGTTTTCTGCATTTGAATAAAACATTTAATTATTTAAAGTATTAACTCTGCTATGACATGGCCCCCATTATAGAAAATAGCTCACATTGGCCTATATGAATAGGGAGAATGTATTTGTTTTGCTTCGTGGAGGTATCTGGCTTCCAACATAGCTTTAAAATGGGTTCAGTATTTATCACTCCATTAATAATCTGTCTTTTCCTTGGTGTTGCCTTAAATTGCAGGCCAACTATCTTCATGTTGTGACAAAATGTCCACTGGGTGTGCAAGACCCCGAAGTTTCCTGCTAAATAGAGCAGGAGGAGACCTTTCTGGTCCCAATAGTTCCAGCAAGTTTCGAGGCAGAGGCTCATGGGAGCTTATTGCACCACATGTTGTGCTTGAAAGATTACTTTCTCCAAGAGAGTGGAAGTTTGCTAGGTGGTTAAACTGATAAAAACAGGGTAGGCTGGAAGGTGATGGGAGGGTTCCTGTCACGCAGTCATGGGCACCAATACAGGGTGTATTTCCATGGCGATATCTATTGCTATTACATACTAGAAGGGAGAACAGATGCTGATAGGCAAACTAGCAGTTACCATTACAGCAGAAGTTTCCATCTTGGAGTACATCCTGGCTACCTGGTGTAACATTTGGAAGACATCCCCATGAGTAGTGCTTTACTTGGTCTCAGATGTGACTTGAATATCAGTATTATTTTCAACTGCCCAGATGATTCTCATGGAGGCAAGAAATGAGAAAAAATGCCCGAGTCTGGGATATTAAATGTGAATTAAACCTTAACTCTAGAAACACACTGAGGTGTCGTGGATTAGTGTATCAGAGTGTAGCTCTTGGGGTGGAGATTCTCATTCTTGAGAAAGCCAAGTACAGTAGATGCTACAGTAGATTTGGGTATGAAAACTGGAAGCTGTAATTGTCCCCGATCTGATTTAACTTAGCAGCCACCTTCTAGGGACATAAGTTGCTAGGCCTGATGACAAATTTTAGAATTAAATTTTGAGGAACCTTTGTTCCAGAAAAATCAAAGGATACATGGAGACACCTTTAATTACAGAATAAAAAATTCAGAAAGTTAACTTCCCAATCAGAGGTCACTTCCACCAGGGACAAGTGTCCACACGCTTGGGAGTTCCTGGCTCTGTTTACCTTTTGAGCCCACATCTGATTCCTCCGGACTCCAGCAGAGTGGGCTGAGGCCTTCCCATCTTTGCTGCTGCACAGATTTCTCCCAGCCACCAGACAACTGGATTTGTCTCATCTTTCCAGTGATGAAAAGTTATGGCTAAGCAAGAAAACCCAGGGCAGACTGCAAGTGTGCAGAAGAGATGGCCAAATCTGTTATATGGTGCAGAAGACACATTTAGTTGGAGCGATGTCCCAGAAACCAGCCAGGTGGGCTCATCTGTTGCACCTGGCTAAAGCCTGCTTGGTTTTAGAGGTTTCTGACTTCCTGAATCTTGACATTGAGAAGTCCAATTCTTCCTTTATCAGAGTTGAGGTCCTGGAGAAGCCATACGCTAGGACTTCTCCCAGAATTTTAACTTTGGAGAAACCAAGAGAACAGAATACTCAGGAAAAGGCAGTGTGGGGTCCAGTAGGATATGTGAAATTCCAACCCCCAAACTTCGGTTCCTGTCTGTATTTCTCCCTGAACCTCTTTGGTCAGCTGTAGAAAGTGTATTGGGTGCCACTTGGGAATTTTCCGGGATCTTCACATTCTAAAATTATAAAGGGTAATGGAGTGTTTATAGTCCCTCCCTTATTCTACAACCCAAACACACATTCTTTCTTTTTTTTTCTAATGACTTTATTAAATTTTATGTTTCTCTGATGGGATAAATGTAGAATAGATTAAGAGTTATTAAGTAACACAAAGTAACTATGACTTTGCTGGAAACATTTTGGTTGTATGAGGATTATACCTACTACAGATATTTTACAATTATTGCTTTGTAAAGCAATAATTGTAAAGTTGGAAAAATTAAGTTGCCATGATTAAGCCAAATAGACAAACCTACAGGGCATGATGTCCGAAACTAGGAATGTACGACAGAAACGTATAAGTGATTTTATACACACACAGACACACACACACACATATTCATATATATATATGAAAAATATATGTGAAAATATGTTGGCTTAGTGGGACTGATTCCTGACAAGAATATGCAAATAACATTGTCAAAGGGCATGACTCCGTTTTAAGTCTAGTTATCAAATGATCATTAGGTTCATCCATTGAGCGAGAGAAGGCCAGCATTGAGACATGTTGGTGTGTAGCTTTTGGACATGCTGATATGAAGTGCAAAGGTGACTGCCTGGTTAAGGTGCTTATGACTCATTTAAATACTGGTTTGTAGTTCAATGGAGAAAACTACCTAGTGATACAGATTTGAGATCATCAAATTTATGATTATCTTTAAGAGAGACAAATTCTGATGGAAAATGTGTAGCGCGAGAAGAGAAGAAGGCTTGGTGAGGCTAGCTCATAGTAAACACTGCATGATATCGCTTTAGTCTTCCCAGCAGCTCTGTCCTTATTCTTCCCTTTCAAGATGGCACACTTGACCCAAACCTGGCTGATCACAGTACTCCGTTGCCTTGGCCATTCATACATATTGATACAAAAGGTAACACTGGAGCTGGTGAGAGATACTCTTTTCTGCTCTTCCTGTGACAGTAAGTAGGTAACTTTAAGAGAGCTTATGTATAACTTTTAAATATAGTATTAATAACAATTTAAAGAGAGAAGATGCAAAATATGTTTAAATGCTTGTAAGAAGAAACGAGTGGTAAAAAGGAAATTATAGTGAATGAAAGTGAAAATGATAACACGCAATCTTGTTGATCTGACCTAGCGTTCAGAAGTGATTTGGGCTGACCTATAACAATAGTAGTTCTGTAGTGAATAGGGTCATTCTACCAAAGTAATTCAGAGAGGGAATAATTTTTCAAAAAATTAATATGTTTACAATGAAAAATTTAAAAAACTTGTAAGAATAGTAATACACAAAATTGCATAAGTAGTTTAGCCTTCAGAGTGTTTTTCCTTGATTCTTAAACACATTTAAATTTTTTTCCTTCATGTTAGCAAAGAGATACTCTACTGAAATGATAGTTAATTTTGGTGCAATTGATAGAAAGAAAGCCATCTATTTTGAAATTCTTCCAATTGCACTCCGTAACTAAATTACCTTCACTGGACAGAACTTTGGAATTCCCGTAAAGTACACAACCAGAAAAAAAAAAAATAGTTCCTCCTGTTCACAAGTATTTTGACCTTTTTAATTTCCCACTAGAAGTTATGTTGATAAAATATTGCTGTAAGTTCCTTCTATTTATTTGCTAAGTTCTGAGATATAATTACATTGAGTTTAAGATCCATGTCATTACTAAAGTAAATTTGTAAGAAATTCAATAAGTAGGGACATGGTAAGGTCTTATTTATTAATATTATTTAATGAAATTTATTCTGCTCATTTTGTTTCCACTAGGCCAAAGACAGATATTTATAGAAAGCACATTTAATTATTATATTTTAGTTAAGGGACTATGAAAACAGACCAAAACTAAATTACAACTCTTACATTTTTGTTTTCTTTTTGAACTTTAGGACATCCATATTATTAAATATGCATCTTATATTCTTTAAAAAATAGCTAAGTAGATGCTCGAAATTAGTTCTTTTAAATGTGTTATAAACAACTTTATATTATGCTGATGGAATATATTATTAGATGCTACTTTTTAATTTAAAATAAATCCAACTACTTCTAATGTGTATGGTGGCCAATTTGCAATTATGATCTCCATGATGAGATTCTTCCAGGAAATGAGAGGGGCATTATAATTTAAATGGAGTTGTAGATCTGGTTGATTTTAATTTGTGACCTCGAGGTCAATAGTTATTGGGTGTAATAACCCTCCAGTAATGGGGAAATTCAAGGGACATTTGTATAATGAGAAATCATAACTAGTTACAGTTTGGGATGATGATTTTTCTCTTTGCCATTCAGATCTGCTGCGATTCTACCTTCATTTTATAGACTTTATACCTCTAAATTTTAAGAGATATCTTTACAACACAAAGTTATAAACTTAGTCTTTAATTTACAATAAAGTTTATTACATCTACTATGTAACACGCTGTGTTACATTTATATTCTTAATACGTTTAAATGTATGCTTTTACTTTCTTTGTGACAACTCTAGTATTAGTATTGGCTTAATCCTCTTTTTTTCCAGAATTGTCTTTCAGACATTTGGATTTTCCTGGATTTAATTATTTATTGCTAAATTAAAATGTAGATTTTCCAGATAGAAAAAGTTAAGAGCAGAGATGTCCTTCTGTAAAACTTTTTATTGCACATCAAGACAAAAATAAAATTTATTACAGGGTTAGAAGCCAGCATTTCCAAGTTACATGAGAATTACCCATAGTAAAATAACATAAAATCTAATCTTTATTCATCCTTACTTGAATCAGAATTTAACCTTGAACTTGGAGTCATGCAAATCAAAATACTGTCAAAACTTTAAGAGTGAATGATTAAATTTGTACCACATAGGAGCACCTTACCCACAAATGACAATAAGATTAAAAGTGTGGATGATACATCTTGAGAAAGTGTTCTGTATGTAACAGAAACTCCTTAGGTGTTTACCATGCGATTTTTAAATTAATCATCACAATTACTCAATGAGATTCATACCATCACTATATCCCTAAATGTATGAAACCTGAGACTTAAAAAACTACATACCTTGTTCAAAGTCACGTTGTTCTTTGGTCAATACAGATCTTTGTGATTTCGCACTTGACAGATTCTGAGCCACAGTTTTTCAATGTATGGGTGCGTGATCAGACCTGTAACAAAATTCAGAATATCTAACTGTGGCTCATAAGAATCCGCCCTTTAATGTCTGTGCTAGAATTCACATTTCTTTCATATGCCAGGCAAGAAGTACCAGGAAGTTCATACTTTTGATTCTAATTTACTTTAGACAATATACTCTTGAAGAGAATTGTTGAAAAATTCCACAACAGAGTGAGATAAGCCCTTATGTTAGCAGGGAACGGTTTACACTTGAGGATAACTGGAGTGGTGCAGCCTTTCCGCATGGCTCTCAGGGAACTTGTACCACTTCCGGTCGAAGGCCTTCCGCACGGCCTCTAGGCCTTCTCAGGGTACTCGCGTGTCACTCATTTCCCATCAGTGTCTCTGTCGGTGAGATTGTGGAGAAACGTTGCTGCGAACACTCGCTCTATGCTCAGTTCCTGTAGTCAACATCGAAGGAGATTTTACGAGCTCTGTTTTTGTTCGCCAAGTTTATCACAGAGAGTTTGTAGTTACAATCAGAATTTCTTTAATATTGCTCTTCTTCCCGGTAGTTTAAATAGTTATAACAGGTGAACCAAATATGCTTATTTAAGGTCTCTGATATATAAATCAAAAAATATTCATTCACCTTTTTGCATTAAAAAACAAACCCAGAGAACTAATCCACTGGGGAGAAAATTAAAAGAAATTAAAATCTGAGACTATCAAAGCAGGGTCTTAGATATTACACGTTTGAAATACAGATGGAAGAAATATTTAACATATTTGGGTTTTCAAACAGCTTAAGTCAAACTGTTGAGATTTGGCTTTTTGAGATTCTGAGAAAACATAACTATTTTAAGGCAATATTGAGCAATTTAAGGTATCTTTAATATAAAAGACTCTTTTGAATAGTGGAAATCCCACCTTAAAACAAAGCAATTAGCAAAGAGGAAAAGAAGTAAAAATAACAATAATTGTGGTTAGATTACCATACTTCAAAGAAGTGGCTTATTCCTTATCCACGACCTATGTCGCCGATCAAGGGACCACTTTCCATTGACTGAAAAAGTTTCAGCAAAAGTAAATAAACCTTCAAGGTAAGACTGTTTTGCTCAGAGTCTCCAGGATTTCAGAGTGGTCCTGCCTTAAATCAAGCAGCAAATAAACGTATTTTTGTATCACAAGAACACCATATATAACAATACATGCGAGAAGAAAATAAAATTTCAAGTAGGATCCCTGCATAGAGATATGAGATGTTTGTTTGATGTGATTGAGTCTAAATTAAAATATCTGAATCCATTAAATCACTTGTTTGTTTAACATGAGAATTTCTAGTATTCTTTATATTTACATACTTTCGATTTTAAGAAATTGGCCTTTTATTGATATTTGTTTAAAAGTCTTTATTAAAGATTGTGTCAAAAAATGCAAATAAGATATACAATATCTTCAATGATTGTAAACTTTTCTAAATAGAGAAAACAAATAAATTATGTTGCTATGCATAGTTATATTTATGTTAGATCCTGGGTAACATTTTCTCATATTTTTCTTCTGATAGTATTTTTAAAAATAATACAAATTAGATGATTTTCGATGGCTAGGCCCTCCTCCTAGATAGCCCGGTGCTTGTGTGTATCTCAGCGGTCCGCTCTTCTTTATTTCATAATCAGTTACACAGCTTCCATCTGAGGCTACTAGAACTTTAAGACCATCCTTCACTTTTCACATCTGGAGAAAGAGGGAAACTTTCCTTTGAAAAACTCTTCTACTGTTTACATACCTTGATTCTCGTATTAAGAGACTAAAATTATAAGTAACCTAAACTGTATGTCTGTGCCAGAGAAGAAAAAGCTTAAAGGAAAGAAGCCCTCAGTGGAGCCCAACTTCCTTCTGCGGTGGTGATGGAGACCCTTCCTCCATCTGGGGCAGAATAGTCTCCACTCTTCTGTCTCTGTCAGCTTTTCCCTTGTTTCTTCTCACTCCATCTGGAGTGTCACCTTAAGTTTCTTTCCAGGCTGATTTGGCTCTGTACTGTAGATACAGAGTCTGTGCGGCGATGGGGGCGGGGGTGTGATGGAGAAACGGATGGACTTCCTTGTGGGAAGACATCCCTCAACTGCAAAGAAAATTCTCACTGATCACACCACACGTGAAGTCTCTTCAAATAACTTTTCTCCGTTTCACCTGATGTCTGTTGAGTAAACTGGAACGTGGGAAGAAGAATAAGATGGCCAAGGATGAGTGCTAGGATACTAGGAAAGACCATGTATAGCCTCAAGTTCACGCTTTTCATGAATTTAGGTCTCTACTGGGATCTGTTTCCTTTGCCGGTTAAATCTCAACAGTGTTTTCTCTCTGGCTCTCATAGTCACAAAAACATCATTTAGATAGTTTATTTTTATGGACTGTATTCTTGGTTCTTTGTCTCTTTAACTGTTAGCTTCATTCCTTTTTTGCTGTTTCTCTTCCCAACACTTTTCATCTTCGTTCTTATTAATTTATTTCTCGGCTTGATAATTTTTTTCTGCTGTGAACCCACTAAAGTTTTATTTAAATGATCCCCAAGCAGTGCAAAGACTGATGTTCTTTTATGTAGCTGGGGTGAGGTGTATTTATAGCATACAAGCAAATCTATGTTAATTTACTTTTACTAACATTTATTGAATGTTAAGCACTGTGCTCGGTTTTAGGAAATGAAAAAGAATAGATACTGTTTCTGCTCTTGGGATCCCAAACTCCTTTGTGGTTTTTAGTTGCCTTTCTTAGCATCCAAGAAGAATGGGAAGTTACAGGATCTCTCCAGGGGTGATGGATGTTGCCATGGAGCAAAGTGAAACTTCAAGGTTGTATAGGATAAGTCGCAAGAAGCAAACAAAACATACAGCATCCAGTAGTGTCATGGAAAGTTCTTCACTCCTTGGCTGTGACCCAGTACCTGGCAGTGTGTCCGATGAGAGTAATGTAGATGTACAAAAGGTGTCACATTGTGTCGATTATGCCAATGCTATTGATTCAGATTGTTCTAAGAACTCAGAATAGACAGAACATAGCTCATTGGATCAGTCATAATAAAAATCATTTTATTTAAAATGAAGATAGAAACGTATAGATGAACTGAGATGTGCAAAACACAAATGACAGCTAATTCAAGAGAATCTGTGTTAACTAATATTTATATACTTATTCGATGACAATTAAAACATTTATATATAATAAAAGCACACTATTAGAGATTATTTTATTTTATTAATTCATTGTGCAAAGAAAGAGTTTGGCCAGTATGAAACTAAGAGGAACTTAAAATGATGTACTGTGCTAAAAGAAAGTTAAAAAAAAGTATATATTTTATTTCTATGGCAACTCTTCACGGTGAGCATTTTTGTTTCAAGCCAAAGGTAGGTATAAAAAGGTATCCAGAAAATCACAGAAGTTCTCTTTTTTCTTTTCTTCCTTAAGTGGATGAGTCAAGAAGAAATCTAAGAGAGGGAATTGGAGAAATTAATATGGCATTGTTTCAAAACAGCACTTTGTGATCCAGGGAAGAAGAATGGAGGGTTACAAGCGATGGCCCTGCTGCAGGCCAAGGAGACAGCGATGCTGTGATAGCCGCACCATTATCATCAGAGTAGGAACCGCCACCTTGGATTATGCCTTCGTGCACTAAGTGGATGTAGTGGTTTAACTGGAGTAAAAGCACAGAGTCAGCCTGAGGTGAGCAGAGTGGGTTTTAGGCTCACTCCCAAGCTCTAAAACTAAGAATAAATGGTGCATGCTGACTAAGTGAGAGAAACAGCAATGATAACAACTTTAAATAGACAGGGAAAAAAAATGTTTTTGAGATCACCTTCCCACAGAGAAACAATCATTATGAGAGCCTGTCAATATAAAACTCGGAATCAGGTTTATGCAAAAACTGTATGAAAGCGGAAATTTGTTTTCAAGGTCTCCAGTCTCCTTAGGTAATTCTATTTTGCCCTGGCACTATGCATTTGCAGGTAAGAAACATTTTGTCACAGCCAATTCGATAGAGCTAATAAAAACTACCTGCTGTTTGCAAAGGAAATCTCAGGATGAAAAAAAATCAAGGAATAACACCGAAGGATACTCCCACCCAACATCAAACCTGTGCCCATTCTATCCCGTAGATTTCCAACTTCTTTCTGTTCTATTCCATAGATTGACAAAGAGGTGCAATGATTGTTTTGTACTTATTCAACTCTTGCGAGTAATAAATGTTTATAAAAGTATTAGGGGATAAGTGTAAGTCACTTACTATTTAGATGAAGAAGAACTTTCACACCACAAGAACATTCATAAAAGTTACATTAAGAAGAAAGAAAATTTTTTCACATTTGACTTTTGAAGATTTTTGAAGTCAGTGTATTTGCTACATAGAGGGAGATTAAAATATGTGTAAATATTTGAATTTAAGAAAAATTTATTATGAATATACATTGCCAGATACGATGGGATAAGTATGTTCAAAATGGAGGGTTATTTTGAAAGTGATTATTGGCAATGTTTATTGTACTATAATATTTTAAAAATGTAAAACTTAACCGTATTTTTTGATCACTACTTGTATATTGGAAGGTTTATGTATTTATATAATATAATTTAAAACCAAAAGCAGGAAACTGGTAGAAAATGGGATGCACACATACAGAGTTCATTTTATTAAATGAAAAAAAAAAGAATAAAAGAGAGAGATT
The DNA here is from genome assembly GCA_004026905.1 of Hystrix cristata. Taxonomy (NCBI): domain Eukaryota; kingdom Metazoa; phylum Chordata; class Mammalia; order Rodentia; family Hystricidae; genus Hystrix; species Hystrix cristata. Next base: position 51,355 of record PVJO010001541.1, read on the forward strand.
ACAGGTGATTTATGGACAATAAAAATAAGATGTTGAAAATTAAAAAGATTTTTAAACAGAATTATGTAGCATCAGAATTTCATTCATGAAAAAATCTCCATATCCAAGATATTGTGTTAATCTATAAATCAAGTGTGTGGAGAAAAGTAATCAATTTCAATTGATTAAATAGATTTCAATTGTGTATGCATATTGTGAACTCAAAGATATATATCTATTTATCTATCTGTTGTCTGTTTATCTTTGTAATGATCCGGATGGGTACCTATTAAAGACTTCACTCAAAATATTTTTGGGAAGGTGAGTGAGACTCTAGGGTATTAAGGAGAATCTCTTTTCATCTAGAGCTGTGGCACTTGTCTAAATCCAGCTTAACTTTCTCTATGGACCATTTCTGACATAGGAAACTGGACCTTCTGGCTCACAGATTGAACCAGGTCTTGAAATCTGATTGTGGGCACTACAGGGAGTGTTATCATGTTCATAGATTAGAATACTCCATGGTGGGAAATCACACAAATATAATAATCAAACACTACAAACCAGGGCTTTGTCTATCTCTCTGTCTCTAATTCCATAGAGATGTTTGTAAAATATTTAGCAACATATGACTGTGTGAAACCAGTTCAAGTGGTTTAGATAAATGAAGATTTACCTTTCAGCCGTGAGCTACATATGAATGGTATTACTAATAAACTGAAGGTTCTGAGCAAATTAAAATGGTGCGTGAACATGAGATAATGACGAGTATTAAAGGGGTAGAAAGCAGTGATTATTTCCATGTACTTCAATTGGATTAGCACATTGGAATTACTATGCTCAACTACAGATAATCCATTTTAGGTGTTACATTAATTGGAGAATTCAGATGAAGTAAAAAAAATATATGATGTCTAGAAAGCACAACATATAAATGATTATTCAAGGATATGGGAAAGCCCAGAGTGAAACAGGCAAGTATCTCAGAGGATGTAGTATTTTCCTCAGTTTTTGAAGGTCTATCATTTCGAAGAATGCTTTGACTTTTTCTGAAGAATAAGGCTGCAACGTGCATATGTACATTCATGGAAACCAAAAACTACACTTGGTAGTGTGGGCATGATGAAAAACACATCTATGATCTTCACTAGTTCTAGCTCATTCAAAATTTTTTTTAAAAAGTATTTTGTCAACTCTGTGTACGTTAAATGTATTTTGCTATATTTTTGAAGACATAATACAAAATTTGAGAGAAAAATACAGTATACTTTAACCTATGAATCTCCTTTTGTATTTATATTCACAACAACTTTATTTACAGTAATAATTCAACGTATGAAGATATTTTTATGCTTTATGAAAACACTTTTATTTCCATTCTTCTTGTATAACTCGTTTTCATGTTAGTTATGACTGAATATTTTGGGCAGTAGATGAAACAAGTATGTATTTCTGCCATGTTTTTGTGATTACGTGTTTTTGTGATGACGGAAATAATTTAACACAATCGTGGCCACACAGGAAACAAACGCCACCTTCAAAACTAAGAAGGCAACTCCTTCCTTGAGCTGCTCGGTAGTTTTCCTTTGCATTTTTATCATCAGCAGTAAAAGTAAATGCTATGACTTCCACCCTCATTTTGTTTTAGGGGATTTTCGTGTCACTCTTGTGACAAAGTGAGGTAAATGAAAAATACGACTCATAAACATCCGACTAAATTTCTTAAAAATAACAAAATTGTCTCCTCTACAAATTGCTATGTTTGTCCCATGCAACTTGCTCAGATTTTGCCTAAGCAAGCTTGCAGCTTCAATTATTTGTTTAAATTCTAAGCAAAACGGTTGACTCTGTATGATTTATAGAAGAGTGGTTAAAGAAATTTATTTTAAATAGAGGAGTTCGGCAGTTAACTAGTATTTTTCTTGCTAATACTTTTTCTTTCTGTGTTATTATACACAAAAAAAGACAATAACATACAGGGTTTTGTTTTGTTTTATTTTTTGGTTTTTTTTTTTTGTTGTTGTTATTGTTTTGCTTTTTCCTTTTAAGCCAAATAACGTTGGGTGGTGGGTGGAACACAAACTCCAGTCACATGGTAGATGGTGACAATCAGGTAAATGCAGCAGAAGGTGTGAGATTTGTTTCCAGGAGGCAGTGTGAAGAACGTGCATTGATGGGACATTTTCACTTTTCGAGGGAATGAGAAAATACACACAGTTAAATAACAAAACTAATTGAATTTTAATTCATCATGTAAGTTTAAACAAATGGAGTTAAAAATAAGAAGATCTAGAAACAATTTCAGGTTCCACCAAATTGTGTGAGGAAATAACTGGAACCTACAACACTCATAATTGCACTTGTAATGTATTGGAGGGCTGGGATTTAGCTCAGTGGGAGAGTGCTTGACTAGCAAGCTCAAGGCCCTGAGTTCGAGCCCCAGCACTCACCCAAAAAAAGAAATGTATTTGGAGAAAATAGATCTTTCCTTTCCTTTGAAGTTGAAACATCAAATAATGAAGTTGAAATATTTTATATACAATGGTAGCTTTGAAATATATAATGGTAGTTTTGAAATATACATTAATATATAAATAAAATATGACCTATTTATATATTTTAGAAGTCTGTCTACCAACCTCTAAATATAGTGTACAACATGGATTTGGTGCAAAGAATATTCAGCATCCACCTTGCATACTATATCTGGAAGTCAGTGCTAAGGTACGAAACTAGCTCATTATGCTGTTACCTAACTCATCAAAGGCTAGTGGACTTATTTCCTAATTATAGATAGAAAACTAGAGATCTTAGATGTATAATTATTTGCCAAATGGTTACGCACTAAAAAATTAGTAAAACTGTTACCAGATAATCAACCTGCTGTTCTTACGTACACACACACACACACACACACACACACAAAGATAGACATATATATGCATACGAATATAAAACATATTTTTTTCTCCAGAATATGTAGGTTTGGATATCAGAAATATAGTACTTATTATAAATTAGGACTTCTATTAATTGTTAACATTTACACTTAAGCCTCACTCAGCTGTGTAATTTGTGAAATAATATTGGCCTTGTACCACAGAAGTTGTCTGGTGCTGGTAATTAGTGCTTCTAATAAGCTTTAAAATTTATAGGTAAGAAGATAAATAGGCACTCTGTGGTGTTGAGGCAGGAGGATTGCAAATTTGAGCACAGTTCAAACAACTTAGAGATTTTATGAGAATGGGTATGGAAATTAAAAATATATATTTTAAAGAAGAACTGGGGCCATATGTAACTAATGTGGCAACCCCAGGTTCAATCTCCAGTAAGGCACACAAAAACTTAATACTTTTTTTCACTGTACTCTTAACTAAACAAAATTAAAAATAAAAAACAGAAACACACCTACAACAACAGAGACAATACTGTCAACCAAATGGCCTAGATCTCTGGCCAAAAGAAAATCTGTCTTTGGTTTCAGTATATAATTTATGTATTACACATAAGGCATAAAGTGAAAACATATATAAAGCAACTTGTTTAAAATACAGTGAGCATATGGAGAATGCGCCCACAGGAATGCTTATTTTCACTGCTTTGTTTACCTTTTTATTCCATTTCAAGAATTGGAGATGTCATTCATATTTAACTACTAAAAAAGATATTTATCCCAACTTTCAAAGAGTGTAATCCTGCATAGAGCTTATTGTGATGTGAAAATAACTAAAATACTTCCATCATAACTGTGACTATTAATGGCTGAAGATATGTAAGTCCACAAATAATAGATCTAGTTGTTAAAGATCTTGTATAAAATATAATCCTGTTACATATGCCCAATAAACAAATTAAGAACCACATTTCTTACAATGAAATTAAATATCTGTTTTGATTTTGTTAAATTATTTTTGACCACTGCTAGGATGCCATTTAAAGCATTGCTACAAATTCTGGGACTCAGTGGGAAAAGAATATAGGTAGGAAAATGACAATATTTGAAAGAGTTTAGATATCTAAATTTTGAAAGTTAATTTCTAAATACAATGGAATGTTCTATTTCAAAAAACGAGCCAAAAAAAGAAAATATAGCTGAATGATTAGAGGAAGGTTTAAGTGAATGGGCATGTGCCATGCACTGATGCTCAAACACACCCAGAGAATTTCAACCTCAGCATGGGAATGTGATATTAGAGAGTGTACTGTATTCATTTCCAATCCACTTAACTATTCTTTAATTACTAAATGTAATACTTATGTCATTTATTAATACTTTAACTTGAGTATGAAACTTATATGTTAAAAGAACTCTAATCATATATTAGGAAATGATAATTTTTAGACAGGTAAAATTATAAATTAAGGAGATTGCTACTATTGGAAATTTCCATTACACACAAATCAGGTGTAGCAAATTCAAGGGAACTCTAAAGTATTTCAGGTGTGCAAGAGTGAAACCAAATTCAACCAATATACATTTTAATAACAAATAATTAACGTCTGCAGAAAAATTAAGGGAGAGATGTGCAGTTGTTTAATTTTAGTTTTTAAATGAAATCATAAATGTCTTAGGATAGATATCTCAGGGTAACCTAATAGGCAGGAAAATATTGATTTGCAAAGTATCACAAGGTTTCTTTTCTGAATTTTCTTTTTTCTATTTTAATAAGAAATCACATCACTTTTATCTTTTTGAAATTACTTATTTGTGACAAATTGAGGTCTTATGATGGAAGAAAAGACAGGATAACTTTTAAAGTTGCCTCATATTTTTTGATATGCTTGTGTTGTACTGGGGATTGTGGCCTTTGCAATAAGCTACATTTCCAGCCCCTTTTATTTATTTATTTTTTTTATTTTGAGACAGGATCTCCCTAAATTACTCAGTAGCCCAGGCTGAGTTTGAATTTGCAATCCTCTTGGCTCAGTTTCCCAGAATACCAGAATGACAAGAGTGTGCCCCTGTACCTGGACTTTCTTCATATTTTTTTAAATTTAAATTCGGTTAATTTTTAATGAATGAGCCAAAGATAAAAATTATACACAGTTATGGATACTATGTGATTTTTGACACATGTATGTATTGTATGTTCAAATTAGGCTAAAGATAACTCTCTTTAAACATTTATTTTTATGATTAAAAATATCAAAATTTCTTTTAGGTCTTTAAAGTACACAGTATATAGTAAAAATATATAGTCAAAAAGTATATAGTAAGAGTATATAGTGTAAAGTGAAATATATAGTACATAATATTTACCCATTGTTAACTTAGTGAGCAGTAGCACACCAGGGCTTCTTATTTCCTTCGATCAGTACAGAATGATCAACCTTTCCACCTCTCTCCCTCCCTTCTACACCTTCCAGCCTTAGGCAGCCACCATTCTACTACCTTCAACTTCTGTGAGACCAACCTGTTTAAACTGCACGTGAGTGAAGTGTGGAGCTTGTCTTTCTGTGCCTGGATTATTTCACTTGAAGTAATATCAATGGTTAGGTCTACAGTGTCTCAAATGAAAAGACTGCATTTTTAGTGGTTGAGTGTCATTCTATGGCATACGTTACCATTTTCTTGATTCGTCAGATGGACATTTCAGTTATTTCCCTTTCTTGGCTATTGTGAACAGTGTGGTGATAAACATGGGAGTCCAGAAATCTCTTTCAATGACCTGATTTCATTACCTTCGGTTAAATACCCTGTGATGGGATTGCTAACTCATATAGAGGCTTTATTTTTTGTGGAACCTCAGTTATTTTTAATTTTTTTATGGAAGCTGTCTTCTAATTTCTGGTTGATGTAATAGTTTATATTCCTACTAACAGTACGCAAGTGTTCTCTTTTCTTCACCTCTTCTTCAGCACTTGCCATCTTCGGTCTTTTTGATAATAGTTGTTTTTCCTAAAATGAGTAAGATCTCTTTGTGGTTTTGATTTGCATTTCTCACTGATTATGATGTTGATCATCTTTTCATATACCGACCAACCATTAGTGAATATTTCCGCGAGAAAAGTCTATTTAGAGTTCTTACCCATCTTTCAAATTTGTTATTTTGCTTTTTTTTTTTTTTAGCTATTTGTATATGCTGGATATTAATTTTTTGTTTTAAAAATATGAACAGAATGTTGTTATTTAGTCATTCCCTCTTTTGTTTGATTTGTCTTGAAAATCAATTCTCCTATATCTACGCTTGTCTTCCTGGGATAAAGTTGTATAGTTCAGAGTATTAGAACTTGGCAAAAGTAATTTATAAATGTTGCCTTGGAGTACTGAAGAGAGTCACGGATTGTCTTGCTAAGGTCCAACCAGTTTTCCCTGACTCAGCAACTGATAAGACTCATATTTAGTTTACTATCTTTTCTGTGGGTGTTATTTGTTCATTCTCATACATATTTTGTAAAGTTGTATTGATTGTGTTGATATTTCAAGCAAATGTATTATATTGAGCCTTAGGATTAATGACTTTGTTTTACCATTGGGAATGTGGCTTTTGTGATCACAAAGGATTCTGCTGACATAATCATAAGCATATTTTTTACCTTAAATATTTAAAGAAATGTCGAGAAAAATGGAAAATCTTGGGTTCTATTTTCCACAGTATCCTTCATTCTGTGTGAATGGAAGATCAGTTGTGTTAAGTTGCTTTCTCTGAAACAGGAAAAAAATAGAGGAAAATGTTTCACAGGTAAACGGTGACATTATATGTTAGGGGAAATTTTCAGGTGAAAGGTGTTTGGATATTCATGGGCCCAACCATGACCTCGGAACAGGAGCCTGTTGGCCAGTAGACAACGAAGAATGAAATCTTAGAAATGCCACTAGTGTTACATTTTCTCTTCTTTCTCCTCTTATTCTTCCAAGGAAAAATTGGAAAACATGTGTAATACTAAAACTCAACATTTCTGGATGATTTACACGATCCAAAAATAGTGACATGTTTTAATATGAGAAGAGATTCTGATTGGACTAAATGCATTTTGTAAAGTATTCTTTTGCCCTAATCCTAAAGTACCAGAACATAATTTGACTAGCTGTTTGAGGAGTTACAAAACAGAGTTGCATTAAATACAGTGACAGTGTTTCATATCAGGAGTTAGATTATCATTTAGAATTTAGACTACTTCCACATAGAAAATTCCATGGGCGATGTTCAAAGGGTGAGGTGTCTTTACACACTTCTTAGATGGGTCCCAAAGATCCTGCCTCTACAATCAGTCTGACTTCAACATAGGAATAGCTGGGTCTTTATTCCGAGAGTTAGCACTTCCCACTATTGTTATCACTGGGAAAGAGTGAATGTTTTCGACTCATCAAGAGAGAAACCTATCACGGTTCCTTGGCAACAGTATCAATGCCCACTTTTGGAGAACAAGAGTCGTATTCATAAATATCACCTTGATTCTTTTGAAAAGTCTTGTAAACTGCATCTTTCTAGTAGATCCAAATCCTTTCCCTTAGTTTCTATATTTTGGTTGCACACTTGTCTGTTGGTTCAGTGTGGTTTTATGCTTAGAATCAAGATTTATAAATCTATCACATTGTCCATTAATTCATTTAATTATGAGAATCTTTGTCTGCATTTGACATGACACTTCACCAAGACTGGGAAAACAGAGAAGACCCTAGTAACAGGCATCTTTACTTTTTAAAACTTTACATGAGGAGAGAAGACATATACTAATAAACAGTTTGTAATCGAAGGCAGTATGGCAAGCATCTGTTCATAAATGTAGTCAGTACGCGTGAAAATTTCAAATATTTAAATGGAGAGTTGAAGCAGCTGTGGAGAGCATTCTATAAAAAGGTTGAATAACATTCTATTTATTTGATAATTTTAAGTATTCAATAAATGTTTATTAATTGGAATTGAATTTTCACCCCCACTGCCTTAATTCTCCAGGGACCACAGAGTACCCTATTTTCTTCCATTATATGTCAAGAACGCAGGGCAAATTGCACATGCCTCACAATTGAATATGCTGAAAACGGTTTTGCTAATCAGATGTGGCCACAGTCCAAGTACATTCACTTGACATTTACCCTGCAGGCCTATAACTTTCAGCTTCTCCAGGTGAGTGACATTCAAGATGTAATTGGTCATTGAATTTTCTGAGCTCATATTATTGCTAAAAGTGGCTGTATGAAAAAAAAATGCAGAAATAAATGTATTCTTCCAAGTTACACTCTAAGTGGTATTAGGGGCATACAAAAATAAAAAGTCTTGTATTTTCAGGCAACTTAGCTTTTGCATTTCTAAATGAAAATCTGCAAATTAAGACTGTTTGAAACCCTATAGTAGCCTCCCATCCATTAGAAATGTGCCCGAAGGCTGCCAAATGATCGGAACATCCAACATCCCTAGTAAATAATAGATGTTCCTATTGACTATGGTTAATGTGGACCTACTCCTGCTTGAGGATATGGGAAAAACATTCAATTATTAATTTTTAAGTGGCATTCAAGAAATAAACAGTCTTCTAAGTTTAATCCTTGAATCTTATAGAATCTGTTTTTAAAAGTTACATTATTTTGTAATAATACTTTTCCATATTTGTACGAATCACTTTTAATATCTCTGTGGGACCTCACAGAGGTGTAATATTCTCTCAAAAACTAGATTTTCCATGTCCCTGGAAGTGATAACATCTTCTAAAATTAAGAGGTTACATATTGTAAAATATGTGCACATTGTTAGATTTTGTGTTGTATAGTCTACTTTTGCCCTTACAATAATTAAAGTTACATGTAATAATTTATGCATGTGAACTAAGAGTCAAGTAATATTCATCTATTTCATAATAAAGTACTAAAATAATATTAAAATGTCAACATCTTTCTTAGTACCCTTCCATATGCCATGCACTCTGAGCTTTATTATTTTCTAAATAAAAGTTCTTTTAAAATTGCTTACGTAAAGGGAATAGAACTTAAAAACAGATAAGTTATACGTAAAAAGCATTATCCATTAAAATGACTTGAAATTGGACATTGTATTTTTATTATGAGGAATTTAGTAATAAAAATGTCACAAAATCAGAACTGAAAATCTTCGACTTTGAATAAAAAGGAACTGTTGGCCAAACTCATATGGTGATATCATCTTTGTATCTATTTAATTTCTCTAGTACCTTTGCTATATTTTGGACATGTTAGGTATTTAAAATTTATTTACTAAATTCTTTGCTGAACACGGGAAATCAGGGTAGCCTACTTTTCTACATTTATAGCAGATTGATTTTTTTGTCTATATTTACATTTCATGAAATTATCAAATCTGACTACTCATATTTAGGTACTACAGTGGTTGCTGACTGCAGGCAAAAAGTTTCCAGAAATTAAACAAAATATGGTAATATGTTATGATTGTCTGACTCAATTGGGGCCAAGAATAATAATCCAGCAAGTACAGTATTAAGCCATTAGAATTTGGCAGTGTATGGTATACAGTAATAAAGCAATTAATAAAATAACCTAAGGTCATTTGGAACTGAGGCGCACAATGAAAGACTTTGCCAGATTAAGGTTCTTCACTGAGTAAAACTAATGAACAATAAATCAAAAATATAGCACAACCAAATAAATAGGAGGAACATATGTGGATTGGTGGTAGATTTGACTTCTTTAACAGGTATAGATAACCAGAAGAAAGAGAAAGAAAATTCAAATAACCACAGTTTCATCTCAGGGCGCAGGCTGAATTTCCAGTACTTCCTTTAACTCTGATAAAATTATTTCTCAGTTTTTGAGTTTGTAAGTTCAATAGCCATATACAAAGTTTGAATTGGTTGGTTGCCAAGTCATACTGATAATATGATTTACAGTCCCACAAGGTTTGAAAAATGAAATTACGTGTATTCGATAGAGAGGGTTACAGTAATTAAAATGGGAACTGGTTACTCACCTCCCAACACCATGAAGGATCACAGCCTAGTAGCTAGCAGTTTATAATTCAGGAATAGCTTCTTGCAGTAATGTACATTGTGTTAAAGTATTTTGATGTAAGTGCACTGTGTGTGAGGAAAAGCTAATTCTCTTTTTCCTGGAAATTTCCTTGTTTAAACTTTCTCTTCTATCCTTGCTCGGTGTTTCAGTACACAAATTAGAATCGGTACCTCTGTACTCTGGTGGACAGATGACAAAGTCAAAAACAAAAAAGGAAGGATTACCTCATAAAAGTATGTCAACACTCTTCAATTTTATATGAACACAATTTTGGAACATGTGACAGTAGATTTTAGAATTACAGACCCAAAGGAAACAATATAGTTTTAACAGAGGTAAATTTATAGTATAATTGCACTTAGCTGTTGTTTCATGTTCAAATGTACCAGCACACTGTTATTATCTTGGGAATATTACTAAATACCTTTTCCTTTGTGGTTATTTTGTGACTTTGTCTTCTCCAGTGTTCTATATTAGATATTCAATTTATGTTGGTACAACATGGTATTGTACTTGAGCTATTGACATTTTTTGATAGTGAAGAAATTGATTCAATTATTTCTGTGTTATTGAATCAATTAAAGTTTACTTGTAATTTTTAATATTTTTAAATTTTTGAAATATTTTCTTAGAAGGTAGGTAAGATGAGTTGAATTCTTCCAGGGCCGTTAGACTTTAAACATTTTACACTTTCCTCTGTTGGTTATGCATTTCTTTTTTCTCTGCTTCTTTGTCTTCTGATATTCTGAAAATAACACTATGCAAAAGTATCATCCTTCAGCACACAAGGTGAAGCATTCAAGGCTTCTCATTGACATGCTATCATTCACTAAAATTTGCCCTTGGAGGGAATAGTCCTAGAATTAAAAAAAAAATCAGTTACTAAATATTTTTGGGGGGATTGCAAAGTCACTGGGTTAAAGTAATACACATAATTTAAAAAAAAAGTAGAGGGGTTAGAAATTAAAACGAGTACTGAGTGAACTTCACAAATTAATCCTCTTGACAAGCCCTGCATTTGGGAAATATGCAAAAGAGAGTTGAGCAGACCCTCAGTGGGTATATTTCTTTTTCACAAAGCAAATAAACTGGGAGCTGGTGGGATTTTCTCATCCTCACTCTATCAGTTTATTATTAATTAATTAATTTATGTATTCATCTATTTAGGAAGGTGCTGGGGATTGAACTGAGGGCCTTGCACTTGCTAGGCAAGTGCTCTGTCACCGAGCTAAATCCTCAACCCCAACTCTATCAGTTTTATAGTTAGTGCTAATATCTCACGTTTCATATCTGTTATATCAATGATCCCTGCCTAAATATCTGGCCCTCAAGCATTTAGTAGAATGATTTTTGACAATAAAGACTTGGTTTATATGTCAGAAGAGCTGTATATCCTCTGATCAAATTAAAAGACTTTAATTATTCATCTTTGGATCAATACTGTTAAAACTGTATATATTAAATTCTCTGCATATTAAATTGAAAAAGACTTATTAGTATTTATGCGGTCCTCCAAGTGAGCCTTCATTGGTCAATACTGATCTTTGCATTCCCACGAACAGTGGAGGAGGGTTCCTTTCTCCCCACAGCCCTTCCAGCATTTGTTGTTGGTTGATTTTTTCATAGATGCGATTCTTTCTGGAGTGAGATGTTATCTTAATGTTGTTTTGATTTGCATCTCGCGAATGACTAGTCATGTTGAACACTTTTTCATATATTTATTTGCCATTTTTATTTCTTCATTTGAGAAATGTTTATTCATTTCAGTTGCCCATTTTTGGATTGGGTCTTTAAATTTGGGAGGTTTAATTTTTTCGAGTTCTTTATATATTCTAGATGTTAGACCTTTGTCTGATGGATAGCTAGTAAAAATTTTTTCCCATTCCGTGGCTTTTCATCCTGCTCTATTGGTGAATGCAGACTGGTCCAGCCACTGTGGAAATCAATATGGAGATTCCTCAAAGAACTAGAACTAGAGGTTCCATTTGATCCAGCTATTCCCCTACTGGGGATCTTTCCAGAAGAGTTAAAATCGTCATAACACAGAGACATATGCACAACCATGTTTATAGCAGCACAGTTTGTAATAGCTAGGTCTTGGAAACAACCCAAATGCCCAACGACCAATGAATGGCTGAAGAAAATGTGGCTTTTCTACACAATGGAGTACTACACTGCCACAAAGAAGGATAAACTAGAGTCATTTGTATGTAAATGGATGTTCCTTGAGAATATACTACTAAGCGAAATAAATAAAACACTCATGAGCACACATCGAATTGTTTCTCTGATATCAGAAACCATAACTGTAAATAAGGACAAAGTAGTGTAACAGATATCATATAAAAGGAAGATAACATACAAAGGAGAGGAGTACCAGAAAGAGGGAAGGGGGGAAAAGCAGGAAGGGAAAAAACGGAAAGAAAGGGGAAAGGGAAATCATGGAGAATTGTAAATAAACCTGCTGTAAATAGGAATGGAGGGAACAGAAGGGAGAGGAGGGTGGGGGGGAACCAAGAGACACCGTGTACAGGTACAAAACAAACATGTTAAATGTGATCATTATATGGACAATGTACCAATACATGTTCTTGGTTAAAAAATAAAATAAAAAAAATACTGATCTTTGAAGAAAACTAGTTAGCTCTATCACCTATATATGAATTATAAACCCAAAGAGACACTCATTAAGGGGCTACTATGAAGATCCTATATTGTATTATTATTCTTATTTGAAAAATAGTATGCTTCATTTCGTGATGTTTGTTCTGAAATGAAAAGCTGACCAGAATGGAGTACAGTCTATTGTAGACTTAGGATAGAATACATATTAAATATTTTGGTTACTTCTATTTTCTTACTGATGTTCATTTACACATGATTTTCTCAGATAGATTAGGGAAAACCAAGTTGTTGGTAATTGGAAGACTCAATAATATGGTGGTTTAAAAATAATTATTTTTTTTCTGATAGTGGTGCTGCTTTGCCCAGAGTATTTATCTGGGGAATCTAGTCTATTTCTGTCTTACTTCATCCTCCACGGTGTGCAAATGTTTTTCTATGAAGAAAAAGAGTGTAAATATGTTAGGCCGTGCAGGACATATCGTTTCTGTTGTAAACACTAAATTCGGCCGTTGTGGAGGGAAAATTGTTATAGACGCCATGTCACGAGTGAACATAGCTACATTCCCATAAAATTTTAATGATAGGTTTAGGGAAGGATTTGGTCTCTGGGCTGCAGTTTGCCAATTACTGTCTTAGGGCAATGATGTTACATGCATGGCTGAAACTGAGTCACTTCTATGTCTGATTCCACTGACAGGAAGAGAAAATACATGGAATTCATACAGCAACTATAACTTTCATATATAGTAGTGACACATAATACTTTAGCTGACTTTCAAATAGCAAAAATCTCATCATCATTACTAAATACATAGGAAAGGCTGGAAGTGAGAGTTTAGTTGGGCCAATAAAGTGCCTTATTGTGATTTCTTTTCTTTTTTAATTTATTATTTTGGTTTTGGTATGGAGGAAGTTGAAAATGGATTTCAGTGATAACTAAACAATTTCTACCTTATTGACAAAGTTGAGTGAGAAAATTGTAAAAAAAAAGATATGACAATATTTTCCTATAATGATTTTGCAAAAAAAGAAAATGATGGGGAACAAGAAATCCTTGATGTCCTAAACATACACTTGTATAATAAAACTAGATTTATTAGATTTTATGCATTATAAAAGCTATCTCTCACCATTTTGATCCTTCACATCCCGAATAAGGTAGCTGTATGTTGGAATCTTAACAAGTACTTTAGAAACCATAAAACTGGTAGTTTTCAACTGTCAGCTTATTTTTCCTTTTAGTTTTTATGCCTTATACATTCTTGAACAGAATCTATAATTCACAGCCTGTTGAAATTGATAAATGTAACTACATATTTGATGTCGATGATATGTCATTGAAACACTTGAATGAAAACTGGCTCGATGAGACTCTCCAGCTGCCACTTGTTCATTAGAGACTCATAATGCCTACAAATATGCTGAAATTTATCAAATACTCTTCATATATATTCTGTCTCTAGATTTTTTTAATGTAAAAGGTAACCTAAGAAAGAATGCATTGAAATGACTAGAATATATGACATTAGCTGCCTACATCTGCCTAATCCTATGAATAAGATTTTAATCATGTCGAAATGAAATAGACTATTAGTCTTTTCATCTCTTGTGCTTGGAACTAAAATTTAAATGGTTTTGAGTGATTATTATTTCCAAGAGTCTATCCACTCCAGCCACTTTCCATGCTGTCATTAATGTAAGATTCATTAATATGAATACCAATAATAGCAATTAGAGATCTCAAAGAGCAGTCTGTAAGGAACCAGTTATTTTGCTCTATAGTACTGAAAAGATTTTGGAATTGATAAAATCTTTCAGTCTTATTTTCTCTTTCAAGGCAGAGCCCCTCCTTCAGTTATGCACGCACTGATTCACTTTGCACATTTTCATGTATTATTTGTGTTCATAGATAAAACACATTTGCCTCTTGAAATAATTCTTGAAATATTGTTGAATTTTGATACTAATGCAGTGCAATATCTGAATTTATATATTTGACTTCATCCTCTAAAAATTGTTCTGTGTTGGTATGATATATCCATGTATGGTGAGTTTTGTTTTGTTTTTTTGTGGTGCCGGGGATCGAACTCAGGCCCTTGTGCTTGCAAGGCAAGCACTCTAATCACTGAGCTAAATCCCCAGCCCCGGTGAGTTTGAAATTAATTCCTGCTTCTCTGTCTTGACTCTAACGGTGACGTTCTCTAGAGCAATAACATACGTAATATAATACATTATTAAATGAAATAGATCTTTTTGGAGAGCAGTAAATCTGACTTTCATGTTTACTCAAAGGAAACAATTTACCCGGTCTTGGATCTGCACTTGTGTAGCACTGCACTTTTGTAAGAGGCCCTAAACTATTTTCTGTGCTCCTTTTTGAGACATACAGGAATTAACATGTCACGAGAACAGCAGCTCTGTATTGAATTACTTTTATTTCTTTATCACAGTGCTCTCGAATACAGCAAAACTAAAAACAATAAAACCATGAAAAAATAGTAAGACTGTGTAATAAATCCGTTAAATTGATGACTTTTATCAATGACAGTGGTGAAGAATTTTAATTGATAAACATATTTGATGATACAGTTCCACTTTTCTGCTTGAAATCCTCATTATCTTTAGCATGAGAAAGAATGATTTGACTAAAGCTAAATTTTTCTCTCCTTAATAATGAAGACTTTGAAAGAAAAGTAAAATAACTAAAGCGTGATACTGCCTCTACCACAATCTTTCTGAGTGGCCAATGTGGAATTATTTGTAAAACTTTTGTTCTCCTTTCTCTCTATTTGCTTTATTAAATTCCGCTCATATTTTTATCATCCTTCTAAGAACTGAAATTCTAAAAGCATATCTGGGTTATATTTGAAGAAAAATTGAAAATTGTATGTATGCAGTTAAGTGCAGAATGCTGCTAGGACTCCAACTCGGGAAAGCATGAAATTTTTCTACAGTAAAAGAATCACTAAATATATAAATACAAAATGTGCCTTATAAATAATTCTGACATTTGAAAGGAACTATTATATTGAAGTCTAAAACGTGTGCTTTCAAAAATGAGAAAATATGTTTACAAATATAATTTGTTTTGTGTCCCCACGTAGGACTAAAATATGACCTACATTAAATAAGGCAAGGGAAGTATAAGTAAACAGAAGACTATGTTAAAATAAGAAAATGAGAAACAAAAATTAGTAAGAAAGCATAACCATGTCAATAAATTGCTACAGGAAACAAGACAGAAAACAAAATTATATCTACAGAGAAGCTGAATAAGACAGAAGGAACACCAGAAAATCTAGTCAAATACATAAAAGATGAAGTTGAGACATAATTCTAAAACACAGAATGAGAAAGCAAAGCAAACCAAATTATTAGAAAGGATAATAGATAAGAAAAGACACAGAATGATTTTATCTTCTTAAAATAAGAAGGTTCAATATTTGAAAGAGCATCATATTCAAAGCATGAACAAGAAATAAAGTTTTAAAATACCGTATAAAATAGTGTCCATCACTAAAATAAATACACCGTTTAATGCTCGAACAGTTCCTTGAGAGAGGAGAAAGAGACTGAGAAAGAGAGAGAAGAGGATTTTCAACTGAAATAAAGAAAACTTTTCCTTATCAACATGCAGATAGATGAAAAAGGCCTTAGAGATGATGGTCAAGAAAATTATGCCATGAGGGATAGAAAGAATAAGGAAACAATGAGAATAATAAATAAATAAAATAATAAATAAAATAATAACATAATAAAAATGAATATAGATAGAGCTCTCTATGAAAACCTACAGTGGGACAAAATGGCCCCAAAACTCCAAACATTGGAGAGTAAAAGCAAATGACCTCAGAATTTTACAAGTAGGCCTTCGTCATTTATAAATGCAACAAAAATAAATTGTATTAGTAAAGGCTCCTAAGTATGCAACTTGATGCATACTAAAAAGCTAACAACAGAAATCCTGAGAAAAACACACAAATAATGAAGAGCAAACTTGAAATTTTTTTCTAAAAATCTGAAATAAAATTTGGATACAAAACATTAAGCAAACCAGACTGCTCAAAAACATGGCAGTTTTGGTACTTAGGCTTATCATATTTGAAGCCATTTAAATGTTTAATACTAAACAATTGCCAGTAAAGTTGTTTGAGTTTTAAATGCTAACAACAATAAAAACAAAAAAACCCCAGCTTTTAAAAGGTAATTTAAACATAGGAAGTAATTTAACACGTTAAGAGTACAGATAGAGAAATATTTTCAAAAAAGAGAGTTCAAGATTAAATGTCTTATCATTGATCTTGGAATAAGTAAAATTATTATTAAAATGCTTCTGGAAAATTGTTGAAGATAATTCTAATTACTAATATGAGCATAATTTTGCTTTCTGTTTCACTTTTGAATTTATTTATTTTTATTATTTATCTATTTATTTTTCAGGTAATATCTTCCTATGTAGTACAGGCCAGCCTTGAACTCACTATGTAGCCCAGGCTGGCCTTGAACTTGCAGCGATCCTCCTGCCTCAGCCTCCTGAGTGCTGAGATTACAGGTGTGTGCCACCACCCCCGGCCTTTACTTTAGAATTTAAAACAAAGATAATCTTTTAAAAAGGAAAATTAATAGATGAAGAAAATAAAAAATATATTAAAATACATTTTAAGTAAATAAAATAATACATTTGACTTTATATTATTAAAATGTTGAATTTCCATTAAGCTCAAAACCAAAATCAAAACTTTTCTTATAAGAAATAGGTATTAAATAAAATCAAAATACAGCATAATAAAAACATTGATATATATTACACAAATTACAGTAAAAGACAAAAAATTTAAATGTTATTAAGAAAATGCAAATCAATGTAAGACAAATAATTATGTCTATTTCATAAGAG
This sequence comes from Hystrix cristata, assembly GCA_004026905.1. Taxonomy (NCBI): domain Eukaryota; kingdom Metazoa; phylum Chordata; class Mammalia; order Rodentia; family Hystricidae; genus Hystrix; species Hystrix cristata. Next base: position 68,796 of record PVJO010001541.1, read on the forward strand.
GAATTCTTAATACCAAAATTATTAAAGGGATTTCTTTAAAACTTGATAAAGCAAAATATGGGGGTTTGTTTGTCATTGTCAGATTAGAATATTGTAATATGGCTCGCCGATGCATTTTTCTTTATTTCCTAGCACTCAGGTTTATCATTTATTATTCATTACTCCCCAATTTGTAGGAGTTATAGGTTAATACATAGATTTCTTTTTTACACATATGTTATTATCAAAGATTACATTTTTTGCCCTGTACAACATTAACAAGGTTTGTTTCCGACTAAGAAAACTCATTTGTGAACTTCTTCCATGGTGGACATCATTATGCAGTTCCTCAAAATGTTCTTTAGATCAATGTTGCCACATACTGGTTTCCTCATTAATAGGTGGAATAAAATAGTTGACCTATGTTCATTCTATGCTGATAAGAAAGTCATATTTTTAAATTTTCAAAAAGTATACTTTCCTAAAGAAAAAATGATCACATTTTATATTCACCAGGGAGCATATAATTTTCACACATAAATGTCAGAACACAAGAAGAAACTGACAGAAATCCAGTGTAATGGGAGAGTGTAGGGACTGACTGGGAAAGGACCAAGCAGACCTAAAATCCATAAAGTCAAATTAATTAATTCTACTCTGTAAAAGCAAATTTGCACTGGCATGCATGAAATCAAACTTTATGTTCTGAAAATTAAGGTCTAATTATAGCATTTAATACTACAAGCTGGAGAAAGTGACCTCCTCATATATTACTGTAGAAAGTGAAAATTGCTAGAATATCTTCGAAAAGGTAATGTATTAGAACATCTGACTCCAAAAAGTTGAGAAGGCCCGTTCTGCACAAATCCTCCCCCTTCTAAAGATAAACCTTCAGACTTCACTAGCCTTGGAAGATTCTGAATGGTAGAAGAAAGCAGACAGTCTAAGAACTTGAAGGAGTCATGATTTCTGCGTGCTTTTCATCGCTTCCCATTCATTCAGGACACGGTGTAGCAGAAATCCCACCAGAAAGAAGCACAGACAAAAAGGAACTTGGAGAAGAGCCTGGTCCTCCTAACCAAATGACCAGGAATATTGTAGCCTAGCAACACAAAACCTTTACTGCCCACACCCATCCTTCTGCAGCTGAATACTTTTGGGCTGCTACCCTGCCAACAGTTTCAGCTCAGTCTGCTGTGTTTGGAGGTGATTTTTCACCAGCGTTTAGCTCGCCTGCCCTTCTTCCACTTACCCAAGTACTAGGCTATACTTTCAAATCATCTGATCACTGATAGGGCTGGACGTGGGCCGTCTTCTATGTCCTATGGGGCTGAAGAACGGGAGACTCCTGCCTTTCCCCCCAGTGTATTCTTAGTTCAGGGAGAAAGCCGATATGGTATCCTTCACCCGTGGGATAAAGCACAAGCTGTGTTGTGATTCCCCTGCCAGGGCAGTTGGTGACAAATGAGTCCAGCGGGAGAAACCTTCCAACTGATTTCTAAACAAAAGTGTAAAAGCAATTCGATGGAGGAAGGAAAATCTTTTTAACAATGGTCCTGGAACAAGTTGACATCTATAGATGAAGGAAGAAAGGAAAAAAAGGAAGGAAGGGAGGAAGGGAGGAAAGAAAGAGAGAAAGAAACAGAAGAACAGAAAAGAAAGCAAAAGAAAAAAAAAGGAAAGAAAAGAGAAAAGAAAAAAGCCAGAAGAAACAAATATATGTTAATGATGTTCATAATTTTAATGTTATACGGTATATCTTGACTGAATTCACATAAATATCCTTTTTATGATATTATACTCCTTTTCAAGACATTAGAAGAAACTAGGCAATCTCTTTGCAAGATTTCTTTCAGCTACATGTAAATGAAAAATAATCTTGAAACTTAAATTTGTTAAATAAGTTATTGAAATTTTACACCTTAACTTAACTTGTGAAAACCTGCCCATATCTGGCTTCACTCTTCTCTCATTTCACATATATGTGTGTATTTATTTATTCATCATTTGCTATGTGGCGGATATTCTGCTAAGAATATCACATGCATAATTTCTTTTATTCCTTTCAACCACCCTAGTGGGGTCTTTCTTACTAATATCTTCAACAATGTGTCCATCACCTAAAAGAACACTGTTGAACTTATTTCATACCTAGAATTATTTAACCTTAATATATATTTACTGTTACATTTTATAGAATGGTGAAGTAACCAAAGAGAAGGCAAAAAATAGGATACTAAAATTTTTAAGAATAGAGAATTAAAGCTTTTTTTAATTCTATGAGAGAGATTATAACTGGTTATGACACTGTTTATCAAGATTTTTTCTCTTCGTGAAACTGAGAATTGAACACGTAGCCTTCTCACTAAGCTACATCCCTAGTCCTTTTCATTTTAAAAAATTTTTTAAATTGTGAGAGTCTCACTATATCCCTAAATTGGCTAGTGTATTAGTTACTTTTCTAGAGTCAATGGTTTGTAACAGTGCACACTGAACACAGGGCAAGCCCAAGTTAAGACAGACATGCACACAAGCCAGATGCAGGAAGAGTTCAGAATGTCTGTCTACGCACCGAAGACCTGAAAGATCCAATCAAGGGCTGGGAGCCCACGACACTGTCACATGTGCATCCATTTCTGCACTAGAAGGATGAAGAAATCTACACTGAAACTAGGATATGATGCTTGCAGCCGAGATGAAGACCAGAGGTCACCTAAAGCGAGCAACAGCCATTCCTGATGGCAGCAAGGCCCCGGGCTCCTTCTGTAAGGAGAATAGCTGAGTTCCCTCTGGGTGGACCAGCTGCAACAGAGCTTCTCTTGGGAAACGGCCAGCCCGCATCTGGTCCTGTCCTCCTTTGTGTTGTGTCCACAACAATCCTCAAGTGGATCCTCTACGCCCAGAACCACACCAACTCAGTTCAGCTGGGTGTTCCTGCTCAAACTGACCATATCACCACAGTCAGGCTGGGAGTAAATTTGTAATTCTCCTGCTTCCACCTCTCAGAGTGATGGGATAATATGTGTGTGCTACCACACCCATTTTAACATTTTTTTCTAAAATATACTCATAGAAAATACTCATAAGTAAAAATATTTCTTTAATGTGATAATTATATAATGTCAGCAAGAAATAATAGAAATATTTATGAATGCTAGTATTAAAGTTTACATGTGATTGTATTTTTCAAATTACTTTTTTATCATAAACTTATAAAAATGATTGCATGCATTACTTTGATTTCAAAATATTATTTGATCTTTCCTTAAATGTGATTGCATTAAATGTCTCCTCTTAAATATTATCTTATCTAGTGGATCATTGAATGTTTTCATTTGGCTAGAAGAATGAAATATTCAGAAATGCTTAAAGGATTAAACACTGAATACAGGAAGCGAGAACTGAAAATGCTTTTTTTCCTAACTCTTAATGTCATCAAGGGTACTTGTTTAAAAAGAAACCACTTAATTTATGTCTCATGGCAGTTTTATTTGTGTTTTAATTTTAAAATGCTTCCCTAATTATTGACTCCATTATCTTTAAAATTATAATATATCTCTACATATGTGTAGGTCCAGTAATTTAGAAATTGTTTTTGTTTCCTCAGAAACTAAACAGGGATTTGCTTATTATTCTAATAAACTAGTAATTAAGTACAACAAATACTGTATTGGGGAATGGTATTTTTATAACCATGTTTAATAGGTTTAGAGTTAAAATATTTTTATGAACTGGGATATTATCACTGCTGTTTTGGGAAAATGATTACTGAGTATTGGTGATGCCTGTATTTTTCAGTATATTTTATCTTAAAAACCTAGGTGAACATTTAGTCAGTCTTTCATTAAGGGTTTTAAATTAAGTTTTCCATCTGCATTTCTTAAAACTATGTTAGTAAAAAAGATAGGAAAAGAATTTATAAAAACTTAAATTTAAACTCTATTGCCATGTTCAATTATGCTGGACCTCCTTAATTTACGTTATTAAATACTAATTTCAGCAATTAAAACTCATGAAATATAATCATGGGGCATTTCTACTCTGAGAATATTTTGTATGGGGTATAGGAAAAGAGTGTTTTAGTATTATTTTTGTTTTACCTTATCTGTTGCTATTTTATTCGCTAATGTCTAGAAACCACAATATACAGTTTTGACTACTTCACAAACTTTCAAATACTTCAGGAAGAAAAATAAAATCTTAAATTCTCCATAATGGCCAAACTGCTGTATATTTCAGTTCTCATGTGTAACAAACAGAAATCAATGGGTATGTGCACCATCTAGTGTTTTAGTACTAACCATAAGATCTAATGTTTAGCTGAACAGGACTCTAAACTTTATTTTTATTAATCTTTTTAAAATAGCTGCATGATTTGCATTTAAAATAATTTTAAAAAGAGTCCATTTAAAGTCAAAATTCTTTATGAGCGATGAATTGGGTATTATTGACACATTAAATATACTGAACTAAACAGTTGAAATGATTAACCGTGACTTTGAAAAATTATAATTTGCAGGATAAAATAATGAACTATATTTTTGTTTTCTGTTCTTTACTACTTATTCATCAGCAAAATATTTTGTTTAACTTAGATGAGAATGTATAGGGAATTAAATAGTCTCTACTACTAGTTAGTTTAATAATTAAAGATGCCCGGAGCATATACAAATCATAATTCTAAGCACATTGTACCTTTTCCCTTGACAGTCAAAACAAACTGCAAGCAGGGAACTGCCAAGGTAGGACCGTCTGCTTCGCAAGCCCATTCTTCTCAGATTCTGATTCTGTCAATAGTAAAGAATGAAATTAAGGGAAGAAAGGTAACAGGGGCAGGCGAATTGTTTTGTAGACTGGCATTATCACAATATGGCTTCATCTCTATGGGCCTGCAAGTGTTCAGTGTTGACTCTTTTGTGGATTTTGTAGTTTTCAGAGATCCATAGCAAGGAGAACTCTCACATCTAGCAACTCTGTGTGGGCAACCTCCGTTTTGTTAATTAGTTTTGCCCTAACGGGTCGAAATGAAATCATTCACCTCCGCTTGCCTCTTCTTCAATCCCACTGCTCCTTCTTGCAATCATACAAACATCTTTCTCTTAGTTTGGCTCCCATGCTGGCAGAGCACCGTCTGACCCACAGCACTGGGAGACCCTTTACTTTACAAATCCTAAAACCACACGCTGAGCTTGTAAGTCGCCTCTCCTGTGCGCCACATCTTAACCGCTAGCCTGCTTCTCGTCCTTTTGAGTTCAATTCCTGTTCTATTGTTTTCTAATTTGAAGAACACGTATACCCAGCGCCGTGAGTAATCCTGTTTAAATTTATCTCCTTTGGTTTAAGGAGACTGGAAAAGGGATCATCAGTCTTTCATTTTGGAGTTTAGACCTCAGAACACAAATAACTCCCTCCAAAGATAAATTTCTTTTACAAATTCTTGATTTCCAACAAGCAAGCTTGCCACACTTCTGTGAGAGTATAAGGGACACTGGGCAGAGTGCAGCAAGCCTTTTGCATATTTGGGTTTTTTGATTGTTCTTATGAATAACTAGATATGGCACTGTAATTGCATCAACAATTGTATCTCGGTACCTAAGTTCGACTTCACACTCTAATTTTTGCTCATATTACAAGAATCCTTTCTAGGTGAGGTGATGCTTGGTTGGTAATTATCCTAATCTTCCCAGGCTGCCATAGCATAATACCATCAACTAAATGGATTAAGAAACATTTAATTGTACAGCTCTAGAAGATGGAATTCTGAGATTGAGATTCCACTACGGTTGATGGGCTCTCTCTCTCATTCTGTCCTCACATGGTGTGGAGAAGGAAAATTCTGGCATTTCTTCTTATAAGGACATCGATCCCATCAAGGAGGTTCCACATCAGGACATCATCTAAATCCAACTACTTCCCGTTTTCTAATTCCATCACTGTGGGGATTAGGGCTTTGACGTGTGAATTCTGGGGATACTCAAGCATTCATTCCATGCACAGTAGGACATAAACAAACTTCCAAAAAGGAAAAAGAAAACTGTGGATAATGGTTGCAGAAAGGAAGAAAAAGAGAATGTTCCTATATATTAATACATCGATTAACCTGGGATATGAAAATACAAAGTAAAGAAAATAAAAACTAGCAATAGCTACTTAACCTGATATGAAACTAGCAATAGCTAGTTTTTATTTTCTTTGTATTTTCATATCCCAGGTTAATTGATGTATTGGTCCTCATTGCAATCCTTCGGAGTAGCTCTTATTTGTTAGCTTTCTTTTATAGATGAGAAAATTAAAGCTTATACCAGAGAATTGAATTGCTCAGGACCACGAAGGTACTATGTGGTAGAGTGTCCTAGGAGCTCTCTAGCACCCTAGTACACGGAAATGTCTACAACTAGAATTAATAGGTCTCTTTTTTCACTGATACCTCTAAGAGATCTACAATTCTTCAAAACTATAAAACTAAAAAGGTAATTATTATAAAGATCTGATGGTGATAACTGATTTGGTATATGGAAGGAAAATCTAATGTCCTAAAATAGAATAATTAAAAAAAAAACTCAAATGATGTCATTATACACAGTCTTTGAGGTGGCCAGGGTGGCAACTCTTTGGCTGAACAAATACCTCCATCCCCACCGTCTCTGGCATAATTGTTATTTTCATTTACATACCTAGTCTCTATAATTACCTGCAACACTACAGGGAGTGCAAATGGGATGTGCAGAATATGGCAGACTGTACTCTGAGGCGGCACAGTAAGATAAGACTGAAAAAGGTGTTGCTAACCCGTCATGGCAGAGACTGTGTCTGCGGTGCAGAGAGCAGATTGCTTTCTGTCATCCAGGGATAAATGTTTCTCATTAGAGGATGACAAGCATGGAAGCACGGGACCTATCTCAGTTCTAAGCTCCGAAAAATTGCTGGAAAGGTGGTGCAGATGAACCAGCTGAGAATTAGAGAGTGTGTTGGAAAGGAATCAAGCAGACAGTGAAATACAACAAGGCATATCCACTCAGCGTGCTCAGGAGTAAGTATCAGCAAGGAGTTCTTATTCAAAGACACATAAACCAAAAATATGACTCATTGAATGTGAATTTAATGAAAAGCTAATTTGTGTTGGGAACATATTTTTTCAGGGGCATCTGAAAAACATGCCAAGCATGGATCAAGACTTGGCAATGTAGAATTACAGAAGAAACACGGGTTTTACATACTCACCATAGTGGACAGGGGTAAGTTTTAGAAGATATCTTCTCTGTGTTCTTAGTGAATTCTGATGAAATATGGACTCAGTAACTTCAGCTATGCAAGGTACAGAGTTGAAAAATAAGAAAGATAGCTTGATGAGAAATAGAAAGAAATGAAGCCGTAATAATAAAGACCAGGATATATTGCAAGAAATGTAAGAATACATTGGAAAAGATTTGGAACCCCTTGTAAAAATAGTTAGAAATCAAAATCCTACATATTCAAATCAGAGAACAGATTAAAAAGATTCTCAGTATCCTAGAGAGCACAATGAACTGGAAAAAGAAGACCACCTAGGTTACAGTATACATGGAAGACAGAAAATTGAGATTCAAGATAAAACACAGATCATTGGTATTCGTTTATTTGTTGGTTCATATTGGTAGCTATTGATACAGCAGTAAACTAAACAGACTTGGTCCAGAGCTTCCAGAAAGGTACTATGTGGTCGAGTGTCCTAGGAGCTCTCTAGCACCCTAGTACACTGAAATGTCTACAACTAGAATTAATTCTAGTCCGTTTTTGTGGACAGATGCTGTTTTTGTTAGAGTTTAGAGCCAGACTGCAGAATTCATTCTGTCTAACTTAATCCTAAAAGAGTTTGCTACAATCAAATAAATGGCCGAAGAGTCATTGCAAGGACTGAGATAGACAACTACAAAATGAATTTCATAAAAAAGTGAAATCCGTCCTGCTGAGCTGAGACCCCAGGACAATGCTGAGTGTAGAGATTAGGGTCAGGGGTAGAGAAGGCTCCAATAATATATGTCTCTATTTTGGAACCCGTGAATGGGAGTCTGTTTGGGGAAAAAAAAGGGTCTGGGTCAGTGTAATTAATTTAAACTCTTGATATGAGATTATCCTGGATTATCTGGATAATCTCTAAATTCTGCAACAAATGTCCTTATGAGAGACACACGGAGGAAAATAGGATGTGAAGCTAGAGGTAGACATTGGAGTGATGCAGCTACAAGGACACTGGCAGCCGCCAGAAGTTGAGAGAAGGAAGAAACATTTTCTCCTCAAACCTCTGGGGGAAGCGAAGCCTATAGACTGATGTTAGACTTCTTGATTTTGCAACTGAGAGACAATATATTTCTGTTGCTTTAAACTATAAGTTTAACATAATTATTGTACATTGAAAACCAGAGTTGAGGAGAAAACAATTATTTGTAGACTATTGTTTTTAGGAATCGAATGACCTTTGCCAGGCCTGTGGGAAGTTATATTCACACTCAAAAACTCTGAGTTTCAAAGAACATGAAAAAGAAGGGGATGAAAAACAGCTAGTCAAACAAAACAACAGTATTTTGGTGGACTAGGAACAGCTCAAAATGATAAACATAGAATAAAGCCTGCGGCCAAAGGCTTACTAGATTTAAATCGTAAAGCTGACATGGTTGTGAAAAAAGTTCAGAATGCTTACAATAAAGTAGATGAAGAGTACTAGAACAGACTGGGAGCTATAAGGTGACTTACAGGTTAAAGCCAAGGGTCTTCTGAATTCATTAAATGGACCCGTGAAATAATTGGTTAACTAGAATAGAAACTCCACCAGGAAAGAGATAGGGTGACTCTGAGGGTCTGACTGAGTTCTCCACGCCTGGATCTCTTACGGTGTATGTGTTCGAATGTTAAAGAGAAAATTGAAGATGGAAATTAAAGGAGTTAAAAAAAAAACAAACTTCTTAAAGCTTACACTCCAAAATACTAAAACACATAGAGAAGCCAGTGATAGTATACAAATTAAAAATGCAGAGACCTAATTTTTCTATGATAATTTTATAGTATATTTTATAGTATATTTCATTTTAATGAGATATAAAAATGTACTTTTGAAAATCATATGACTATAGCATAAAAATCAAGTTAAATATGAATGACAAAAATGCTAAAATTAAATTTGATAGAATATTCAAATGATATTTTGAAATTGTGAAGTACTCTACTATTGCTGAGAAGTTGGTTAGAATGAAAATTTCAAATTTGGTAAAAGGAAACTTTATCTAACTTAAAAAAATACCTGAAAATCCAAAAATAATTTTAATAAAGTTTTGATACAGTACTGATATCAGGCAAAAAAATTTGATACAATACTGATATCAGGCAAAAAAGTATTATTAGTAAAAGAAAAAAAGGGAAGAATATAATACAATTTAAAAATAAAGCGCAGCATTAGACTATAGTGATCATTCATTTGTATGGCCTCTTGACAGAGTGTAAAATATGTAAAATGAGAAATAAGAGTTTAACGAAGATGACAAATGCATATATATCGAGGATTATGAAGCACTAATCTAAAAATTCTAACTGATAAAACAAATAATAATTGGAAAATAGGACCTTTGAATACAAAATTTAACTATTTGAACGATGAGCAATCTATAGTCCCCATAAGTGTATAGCACACATATGTACACGGACATAAATAGGTAGGAACTACATATTAATTACCTACTAAATTTTAAATTTTATATGGCATTTATGCATAGAATATATATTTGCATATCTGCACACATACATATGAACATATACCTAATAAATACATACACATAATGTGCTAAAATGCAATATACATTGTAAATACATATATAAAAATTTGTGTTTTATGTGTTCATAGACATATATCCACCTATGTGTATACAATATTTTATTTATCTATAATAAAATCATAGGTGTATATTCACATATGGGCATATATACATATATATAACAAGTGTGCATATGTATGAGTTAATGTAAGAAGAGAAAAGTGAAGCCTATTTTTCAAGATATAAAGAATACATATTAGTTTTTCAAGTAAAAATGAAACATTTCCAAAATCTTACTGTGGACTCATTCATAAAGGAAAATCCAACTACTGTCTTACAACCAATATTCTAATTATAGATTTTTTTCTCTGATGATAAAATTACTATAAATATTACTATAAATCTATGTTTAAATTATAACTGCAAATTTAACTAAACATCAGTTCATGTAAGGAAGGTAGTAACTCCCTTTAATGAGTATTTTCTCTAAGTATCAACATAAAGTGGCCAACATTTAATCGACTATTTTAAAGGACCACAACAAATTCAGTGTTGAATTGGCTTCAAAAAATAACAAGCATCTTTGCCTCTGGTGTTACGAAAGCATTCACATTTCCTCTCACCCTTCTGCACCCTGTGTCACTAGGACAGATTGCCATTCTGACCAAGCTACTCCAAAGTTACCACATTCTATGACACAGTATCAGTGTTCAGCCTGTGAGATTCCCTGTTCACTTCAGGCCTCCCATCCAACATGAGTTGGTTTTTATTCCTTTTCGTCCTGGATCGGAAGTTCTTACTTAAAGAGTCCTGCAGTGTTTGGGTCTGAATCAAAGCCATGCCTTCCCAAATCACCTACATCACCTCATTTATTCAACACTGTGCTTTATTAGCATTCATTTATGAATCCCCACACTAAATTATGAAGTGAAGCTCCTATGTGGAACTACATATCACTCATACATTGAAAGCTCATGTGTGTCTGTAGACCAGTGCCTAGCCACAACATCAATAGGAGCGTAATTTTTTCAGAATTTTAAAAATGCGGAACATTGAATTTGTATAGACCTTCCTGTCAAATACAGAGTAAAATAAAACTTTCTCAATGTTCATTTTTTATAAGTCCATCATTCTAAGTGATTATACTGGTGCCTCATGTTCGTGAAGAATGTGAATTCTTCACGTGTAGATTTAGTTAAAAAGTGAAGTTATCAAATTACAAAAAATGATTAGCCAATACTGAAAATATTTTGTTATCTAGAGCAATAATTCTTAGGATGTCTTCTTTTTTTTTTTTTTTTTTGGTGGTGCCGGGGATTGAACTCAGGCCCTTGTGCTTACAAGGCAAGCACTCTAATCACTGAGTTAAATAAATCCCCAGCCCCCCAGGATGTCTTCTTGATAAAAAGTTTACTTAATTTTTTTCTAAATTTATATCCAATTCATATTTCCAAAAATGTAAACAAAATTATCTATTCCAAATTGGTATTTCTAATTTTTATTAATTTGGCCTCATAAACATTGTTAATTTAAGGCAACTATTGTTATACTTATTTTCTCATGCAATGTTATGTTTTGGTTTTTTCCTAGTATTAATAATTTCTTTGTTTTTCATTTCATTTTACTTTTTTTTCCCATTGTATTAATTCTTCTCACATTAGTGTAATTCTCCTAATACATTTAAGCATATCAGACAATTGTTTTTCTGGTGAGAAGCGTTGGATTTTAGTCCTCCTATTTTCATTTTTAACCACTAATCTACCCTGGTCTTAATAATGGTAGCTACTACTGAATCAGTACTTTTTCTTAATACTAAAATTATCTCCAAATACATGAAATAATCTCAATAAAATATAGCAGTCATTACATTCAAAAGATCAGCCAATATATCTTGAGGCTTCAGTATTTGAATCCTGAACACTGACATAGAAAAACATTTTCAAAATTGTGTGGTTTCTACCAAAATGATGAGGAACAGGGAAACTAAATAATTTTCCATGTTCATCCATGCATTGTCTTAGTTGTTAAAAATAACCTGGTATTTATTTCAAGGACTTATAGTAATAGTTTACAAAGTGGTTGGGTCAAAACACCTGTCTTGTTTCTGAAGTCCTAAAATCTGCTTATATTGTTGTTGGAGCAAGAGTCTCAGTAGAACCATCGGGGGCCAAAATAGTTACATAAAATCAAGCACAATAAGTGAGTATTTACTTTGTATTATCTGTTTAGAATAACAACTTTAGCTATCCTAGTACAAACTTATCTAGATGTGCCCATTTTCTCTAGTTAGGTTGATGTGATAGTTGCATATTCAAATTAATGCCCATTTCTTAGAAATGTTTAGAATATTTGTGATTATTATATTATATGTTATGAGATAAAATTTCTCTAAGTACATAACTTATAATACAAAGTCTTTTTTAGTTATTGACATGAGCTTCTTTGGAAGTTAAATCTCACAGTGTTTGCAAAGATTGTAAAATTCCTAATATATTTAACTATTTACTGTATAACTAAGGAAAATGAATAGAGCTGAGTTTCTAGAAAGATTAGCATTAAAAAGAAGCCAAAGATTTTGTGTGAGGTCAATAGAAACGATGGCTTGAAAGCACCTCAAGAAATAGCCAAGGGGCTGGGGATTTAGCTCAGTGATTAGAGTGCTTGCCTTGCAAGCACAAGACCCTGAGTTCGATCTCCGGCACCAAAAAAAAAATAAATAAATAAAAAATAAAAACAAAACAAAGAAATAGCCAGACCTGCCCATCACAGGATTCATGGTATAAAAGCATGAATTCCCATGAAAGACTGTGCTTTAAGAGAGTGCCAGAGATGTCTGCTCTTCCAGGGCCTCCTAAGTAAGTGTTTTTCTGAGTTCAGCCCTCAGCAACTCAGAGGCCACTCCAGCAATGGCCCAAGGGGTCATGGCTACTGCTACAGCCAAGAGCAGGCATTAGTGACATCCACATGGAGCTGGTTTTGCAGGCATACAGAGTGCTCAAGTTGTAGAGTCTTAGAGGCTTCCATTCAGATTTAAAAGCAGGCCTGGGAGGCCAGGCATTGGCCCTGCAAAGGCAGTGAATGAAGCTGTGAGAGTGAAGCCAAAGGCACAGTGCAGACTCCTGGAAGTTGGAGATGCCAGGAATGTGGAATATCTGCTGAAGAAAACTGAAGGCAGTGAGTGGAGCCAGTGAAAGAGAAAAACAGTATGCACTACAATTACAATGCCATAGGGGTGGAGCTCTTCAACTTCTTTAGTGCTCATATCTCACCACCACCTACCGCAGGTGCTGGGCATAAAGCTACAAGATTTAATATTTATCCTACTGAGTTTCAGACTTCCTTTGCTCTGATTCCTTTCTATTCCCCAATTTCTCTATTTTGGAAAGAGAATATTTACCAGGTCATTGTATTTTGGAAACATTTAACTTTTTTTTTTTTATTTTTGTAAGAACTCACACCTAAATGTTGGTTTTGAGTCTCAGAGACTTTGGACATGGATTCTCAACAATACTAGAACTGTTAATGTTTTGGCAAAATTTAGGGACCAACTGCATTTTGCATAATGAGATGGACATGAATTTTTTTGGGGCCAAGGACAGAGTATTATGGTTTATATCTAAAACGTTTCCTAAAAGTCTTATGTGTTCGGAAGTGGGACCTGCTTTGAAGAGGCAGGTCACTGGGTATGTGCCTTGAAAAATATATTCTTGTCTCGGTTCCTTCCACTCTCTCTGTTTCCTGACCAACACAGTTTGAGAACATTTTCTCTGCTGTGCCCTTCTAATATGCCATTTTTGTTAAAATACCACCCAACCATGGACTGAGTCCTTTAAAAACTAATAATCTTCTCAGCTAAATTCTGGGTATTGGGTATTTTGCCCCAGTGATGGTAAGGTGACTAACATTGTTTTGAATATTGTTAAAAATAAATGTTACTTATGCATATGATTAAAGAGTTAACACCAAAAGATTAATAATTCTTGGGTAATAAAGTTAACACATTTTAAATGGCTCTTGCATCGACTTCTGAAAGGGTAAGTTAGCTCTTCATATTCTATATATTTCTTATTTTTTCTCTTTAAGTTTTATTTATGCTATGGAATCAATACTATATTTTATTCTTCCCCTAGTTTTTAATCATAATAAAATATCTTTAAACTGTTCATTATCAGTACATATAAATAAAACTCATAAATTGCTATAGATCAAGAATTAGTTAACAGTATTTTTAAACAAATGTTTTCCAAGTTAAGGTACATTATAATAAATTCTGGAGAAATTTTATGAGGACATTCATATAAAAAATCATTTGTAATAGAATTGGTGTGTCAGTAGTTACATACCTTTTGAAACTTAGTAGATACTACAAACTGCTCTCTAGAAAGTTTGTACCAATTTACATCACCAACTAATTGCATTTGAACCTACATATTGCCCCACATTCCACTAAAATGTGATATTTCAATTTAAATTATAGTTTAACAAATGAGAGTATTAGTACTGTGCTTGAAGACCAAAGGGCTCCTTCATCATTATTCTGTACACTTGTGGGCTGTGTCCGCTGCATTCTCACAGGCAGGTTCTTTTTCTCTCTTTTTTTTTGTTTTGCAATAAATTATCACTCTGGTGTCTCCAATTATTCACTGAGATGAGAAGGGAACTGTAACAAGTAAAGTTTTACAAAGCTTTGGTTAAAGCTTGGATTGCTGCAACGCTCATTCACTTTACATTTGCTTAAAAATACTCTCATTTCATCTGGGCGAGTTACCTACATGAACCTGATTTGAATTCCATTTGTCATTCCTCCTGTGCTTCCAGAATAGCTTCTATCAAGAATATTGGAAAACACCTAGAAGCCTGAAGCTTTCCCAAGGCTGCTTTATACTCGAATGCAAGGTAATGATTGACATGAGATGCTATCATTCGTACAAACTCTACAAAATAAAGACTATTTTCTCCATCAAAATAAGTTTAACTTTCGCCAGAGGAGTGCTGAAACAAGTTACAATAACTTCACACTTTTTCTCTCAGATTTTTGTCTTGGGTTTATGAGTTATGCAACTGTAGGAATATTGGCATGTTGACCCTCCCATGTACACATTTTTTTTTTATATTGTAAAACTGTTATGAGCAGCCAAACACAAAATAAAACAAGACTGCAGCCATACTCTTCATATACGGAAATTAAAAAAAAAAAAGAAAAAAAAACTTTATAAACCCTAGTGTTTTGGAGTGAAATGACATAAACATGGGTTTTAAAATACAACTTTTTAAATTTTTATAACATATTTTCCATTGATTAAACTAAAATCTGAGTAATGAGTCCTAAATTAGGTATTGGTATCCTTGAGGCTACTAGTTTTTCTAAGCATAAAATTCAATCGATTCTGTGTCTGCCTTATTGTACATGAGAACAGAGTGCAATCCATTATCGGGGAAAGCAAAGCCATTAGACTCCTCGTGCATTCAATTAGGCTATTACTTTATCTATCTTAATTGATACTGCTAATAGTATCATATATAATTGCTCTATGTAGGCAGAAAACGTGCTTGTTAATGAGTCTTAGCTAATCGCAAGAATGGCATTTAAGCATTATCAGTAGAACTGTACTTAGGTCCAAAATCAATATCTGACCTATCTTTCCAGTCATATAGCAGGTGTTGGGAAATAGTAATTTCAAATTTAAAACTGAATAACTGAAAATGAATTTTCATATATTTCAGAGCATGACTATTTCTATTTTGACTTTTTCTTTTTCTTTTTTTTGTTTTTTAAGGATTATCCAGGGATATACATTTGACGTCTGGATTAGTGACCAAATTCTTTTAAGTTGGAACCAGTGTGTTTCATAAATTTTGAGCTTATGTCATGAGAAATGTGCTCTATGCAAATCTCAGTGCTTAACATATCAGAAACAAATCAGAATAAACAAAAATCTTAGTACCATCCAACCTATTTGAACTAAAGCTAAAGACGGTATGTATGGTGAGAAACTGTAGAGAAAAATACAAACCCTAGAGTCTACTTTAAAATATGAGTTCTAAAACAATTGATCTTTTTTTTTTAATGCAATTGCCTTCATGAAAGTAAACTGAATATTTTTTTTTTAGCCATTTAACTCCTTCAACCAATGAGATGTTTTAACTCAGGGATATGAAGTAGTTTGTTTCGGAGAAATTCTCTTAAGCAATGCCAAATTTTATCAGTTGCATGTGATGTACAATGCGGTTCTCATTGTTCTGAATCCCATCGTGGAGTCTGTCATGAGTCTGGAGAGGAGAGCGCCCTGGATTTGCACAGTAGGTGGCTATACTTGGCGGAGGCGTGTAAGTACTCCTAGGGCGTTTCTTTTGAGAAGTATGGTCTCCTACTCCCTAGAATTGCTTGCTAAGATGTTTATTAAATTATGTTTCATTAAGTCAGAGCACTGTTGTTACTGAAAAGAAATTGAGCTGTAAAGAAATTTAGGTCCAAGAAAGACCATTTGACTTGTCCAAGGCCTTATCCAGCAGCTATTCCCCAAGATATAATTAGATTCAGAACTCCTTAGAACGTATTTTAATTTTTGGCGGGGTGCTTAGATCACTGAACCATGAACTTAATTTAGAAAAATTTGCATAAGATTGTGCTTTTTCAATCAATTTATGCAACATATCTGCCATATTTTCAATCTGGAGAGACCATATTTAGAGTTACTTTGCAATCGCAGTTTTTAGAAAAATACTTCATTTCTGACACTAAGATGCCCTTGCCCCAGACCTTTATAAATTTTATCTAGTATTTTTGCTAGTTCTTCCCAATGGAAACCGTGAACAGCCTACAGCAGTTTCACTGACTCTCTCTCTCTCTCTGAGCAGTTATTTTGCTACTATGCTGGAAAATGAGTGAAGAACAAATTGGAAAGAAAGAAAGAGCACCTCTCTATTTTCCAGCTCAGTAAGACTCCTAAATGTTACATAAATTCTAAATGGTACAGCGTGTCATATCGAAGAGTACCGTGGACTTGAACACTAGATAAGTCTGGTTCTTCCTACAGAGAAAAAGATTTGAAGCCTGAGAGAATATTTTAAAACTGTATTGCAAAACCACAAATATGTAATTATCCCCCAGCTATGTTTTGTCTTGTTCAGAACAGATTGCTAATTGAATAATGCATACTCATTATGAGAAAAATTCAGTTTTTCCTCATGGGCAATCACTTCTATTTCTGTCTGTTATTCTTGTTTCTTTCAATGTAGTTTTGACTGAAATTTAGTTATTTATCTTTTGGGGGAGGAAATAGAATATCTATGCCATTTACAAGATATATTAGAGATTAGAGTTTTAATTTACCTTTTATTCTATTATAGGATTATTACAGACTGTTGTTAACATTCATAAATTCTGATGTATATTCTGAGATCAACTGCTGAAGTATTTGCCAGAAGTAGACTTACAGTGAAGTTGGGCTATCCAAAGCCAGGACTGTTACAAAAGCTACTATTTCCCCAATATAAGTCCAGATTAAACTACACCAGGAAAAATACAAATTTGGATAGATCGGAGAACATAACACTAGAGAAATGAAATCATGATATATTAACTTACTGCTTTTGAAGCTTCCTTTTTCCCTTTGAGTATTCCACTTCTCTATCTATTTGTCATGCATGTTCTGAAAATGTTAGGTGGAGTATTTGCCCAAGCTGTGCAGTCCACACGTGTCTAGTACAAAATCCAAAAGGATATGAGATGTAAAAAATCTAAATATGATTTTTAAAAGGAAGGGAAATAATGTATAGGTACTTTTAATGTAAAGATGTATCAATAAAAGCATATTTTGTAAATATAGGTAATTTTCAGCTTGGCAGAAAATTTGATGCAGTATTAAAAGCACAATGCATAATTCATTAAAATTAAGAAATTCAGCTTTCCCAAATACACTGCTTAGAATAATAAAATAGGGTCATAGATGAGAAAAAAATTCAAACATAGCTGAATCCAAAATGTGTGAAGAATATGAGTAAGAAAACAACGACAAAAAAAATCAGTTTCAAAATCTGGGCAAAATGTCTGAACAGCTAGCTTATTGAGGGTGGCCAAATAATCATATGAAAAAATGCTCATCATATGTTATTAGAGAATTGCAAATTAAAATAGCAACTAGGTGACTTCATAGCTATAATAAAAGCCAAAAGACAAAACACTGACAAGTCCAAATTCCAGTGATTGTGTACAGCAAGAAGAGCTCTCATTCTTTGCAAATGGGAATGCAAATAGTGCAATAGTGCAAGGAGACTGTGTGGATGATCCTTACAAAAGTGTGCACACTCTTATTTGATCCAGCAATTGCTCTCCTTTGCATTTACCTAAAGGATTTGAAAACTTGCCCCCAAACAAAATCTCACACAAATGTTTACAAAAATTTTTTTTTTATATTTTATTTTGTTTTAATGGTACATTTTAGATGTACATAGTGGTAACATTCATCATAGGGGATTTGTACCTGTACTTGATATATCTTGTTGCTTCTTTTTTTCCCATTCCCCTCCCCTCACCCCCTCTTCCCTCCATATTTACAAAAGCTTTGTTTCCATTTTCCCCTTCCATTTCTTATTTCTCTTGTCCCTCTGTTCCTTTCCCCTTTCCTTGTTCCCTTTTCCATTTGGACATTTTCTTCCCTTTCCCAATATAATACATTTTAGTTTTTATTTACACTTGCAGTTTCTCACACCAGAGAAACAATGTGGTATTTAAACGTGTGTGTCTGATTTATGAGATGCAAATAAAAGAACCCTGAGATTTCACCTCACTCCAGTAAGAATGGCTATTATCAACAAATCAGCCACTAACAAATGCTGGAGGGGCTGTGGAGAAAAAGGAACCCTTCTCCACTGCTGGTGAGAGTGTAGACTGGTGTAACCACTATGGAAATCAGTGTGGAGATTCCTCAGGGAACTAGGACTAGAGATTCAATTTGACCCAGCTATTCCCCTTCTTGGTATCTTCCCAAAAGAATTAAAACCATCATGCCACAGCAATATATGCTCACCCATGTTTATTGCACTGCAGTTTGTAATAGCTAAATCTTGGAAACAGCCCAAATGCCCATCAACAGCAAAATGGGTAAAGAAAATGTGATTTTTTTTCATACAATGGAGTACTACTCTGCCATAAAAAATGATAAGCTTGGGATATTTTTAGGTAAATGGATGCATCTAGAGCAGTTTTATTTTTAATTGCTAAAAATGAAGACTAACCAAGATGCCTTGAATTGGTTAATGGATAAACTAGTATAATCACACAGGGATAAAAGTCAAAAGGAAATAAGCTATCAAACATGAAAAGACACAGAATAACATTAAATGCATATTGTTAAGTGACAGAAGCCAATCTGAAAGGCTACATACTATATAATTCCAACTACAGACATTTCTTGTTTAATGACCTGGCTCCATTCCAGGTCAATAAATGATGTGGTTGCTAAATGAGTAATTGTTTATAGTATGTACAGTACAGTATTCAGACAAAGAAATGGTCAAAGGAAACTGCAACTCGTTATCTTTGCTTTGTGTGTAATTCTTACATTTAGTATTTTAATGTATAACAGAACATAAAACCACATTACTGTAATGTACAGTACAATCAGCAAAAGTTACACTATGTACTGTATAAATGACAAGGTGTACTGTGCAAGAAA
The DNA here is from genome assembly GCA_004026905.1 of Hystrix cristata. Classification (NCBI taxonomy): domain Eukaryota; kingdom Metazoa; phylum Chordata; class Mammalia; order Rodentia; family Hystricidae; genus Hystrix; species Hystrix cristata. The sequence goes on from PVJO010001541.1 coordinate 88,234, forward strand.
AGTCTTCAAAGCTCTATAAATGAGGTATAAACAATGTACATAACTGTACAAAAACAAAAACAAGCAAAAAAAAAATGGGTCCTAAGCCTGAACAGCATGCTTGGTTGTAAGTCCCAGTAATTGTTAACAGGTAAGTCATTAAATGAGAAATATCTGTATTTGCCTATGTGGACAGTAAAAAGATAGTTGCCAGGAATTTGTGGAAATAGAAGCAAGGATGCATGGGTGGTACACCAAAGACTTTGAGGGACAATAACGTTATTCTCACGATATTATAATGCTTAATATGTGTTATTATACATTTGTAAAAATCCATTAAAAGAACAATATACCAGATAAGGCCTACTGTAAACCACAGATTTTAGTTAACAATGTATCAATATTAGCTTATCAATTATAACAAATGAAGCATACTAATGCAAGAAACTATTTTCCTTTCCAAAATAATGCCTATACAATGCGTAGCCTTATCTCAATTATTTACAAGATGTGTAATCTATGGTGTTAGATTTCGTGTTTTGAAAAAAATCATACTTTTTATGAAAATTATGCTAAAATACATTTACAGTATTGAACTTTATATCTAGTACATGCCAAGTACCTGATAAGTGGTAGGTCAGTCTATTATTATAAATAATGTTCATACTTAATTAATGTATTTATAATCTGAGAAACTAAGTGTTTCTATCCTGGAGATTCATTAGGCTTCAGGGGAAAAAAAAAACCAAAAAACAACTTTCCTAAAATCATCCCTATCTTGTGCTGTTTTCAGTTGCAAACGAAGGAATCTCTAAACCAAAGAGGAAAATCCTTGCCAGTCAGAACTAATCCTGTAGTTGTTAGCTAGGCGAAGGAGAATCAGTCTGCTCTCAGCTGCCTGTAACCTGACACGTCCCTTTTCACCTGTCTTTTCTGGATCTTGTTCTGTCTTATTTTTCTAATCTAAGATTGGGGAACTGCATCTTTTATTTTTAGGGGCTTGAGTCATATTCTGAAGCAGGAAATTAATTGACTCTCCTTGCCTGGACTCCAGGTGCCTAGATGCCAAAAAATGAAACTTGAAATTGAGGAAATAATAAAACCATTCAAATAACCTGACCTTGCCCGGCTATCTCTGTCACTTTATTTCAACATTGTTCCCCGCCAAAAAACAGGTTTCTGGGCTGTAACAGTTTTTTTAGTTTCCTAAATAGGAAATACAAAGTACAATTTGATTTCAGGCCTCTTTACATTGATTTCTATGGTACTCTTGATAACGTAGTAATCTTAAAAAATAGGAGAACAAATCTTAAATATCATGAGAGAGTTGCAAGAATCTTGAGGGTGAATTTTATATATATATATATATTCTTTTGTACTTCACTGTAAAATAAAGGCATAAAAGAAAATGAAAATATATCATTTGTGTATATGGTATCATCACTCTATGAATTCTGAACATACCTGAGAAATATTTACTTCTAACAAGTTAAAAAGGAAATAAGTTTTCCATAGTGGAATTAAATTGTGAAATTATGGCATCTGGTTGAATACTGAAACAATTATATTTCTAATTTTTTTCCTAAAGAACAAAGTAATTGGTATTTCCTTCTTGCTTGGACCGATTTTATGTTCCCTCAAAAAGTATATGTTGAAACCCTCCCCACACTCAATGGTATTTGGAGACAGGGTCTTGGAATGTCAATGGTAAAGGAGGACATTAGTGTTGGGCCCACATGATGAAACCAGTGCTCTCAAAAGAGCAGAAGGGAGCTCTCTCTCTTTCTCATCCATTTTAAAGATGTCATGTGAGGACACAGCAAGATAGTGGCTGTCTAAAAGCCAAAACAAAAGATCTCAGAACAAAACCTGCTTTGCAAGTAACTCGTCAACTTCCAGAAAAGTGAGGAATAAATTGGTGTGTAAACCACACAGCTGATGATATTTGTTAGAGCAGCTGTAGTAGACTGATACACACCTCCAATATTCTCCCTGACACTGCTTATTCTCTGATAAAACAATCCATTTTTATTTATCCATTTTAATGAGTTTCTCTTGCATTATTAGAAATATTTCTAAGAATTTGTTTAATTTATCCTAGCAAAGCTATTCATTAGAATACTGGCTAGCTACAGTAGCTGCTAAATAAATGATTTTTTAAATCAATCAATGACAAATTGGGAAGCAGAAGATATCTTATGCATAATTAAATTTTTGACCTATATTTCATGGTCATTTTATCTCCTTTTTAAGGTAAATATATTCTAACAACACATTTGCCAATAAAATACCTTAAAATGCCACTAAAAACATGTCATCATGTTCTTGCTTTCCTATGAGAGAGAGAAAGAGAGAGAGGTATCATGTTGTTTGAGACAGAATAATATAATGCAATAACATTAAAATGAACCTTTGTGAACCCTTTTGTCACATCATTGACAACTTGGAAGTCCATACTGTGTTTTTCCCAATCCTCATTGTCATATTCCTGCCTATCTTGATATCCCCAAACTCACGTTCATACTTCTATCATCTTGTCCTCTTGTCCTTTATTCTAGCTTATTTCTTCATGTATATCTTCCAAATCACAGTTCTTTTGATTTGTTAATTTTAATCCCATCTCTATTTTTAAAATTATCAGGCTCAGCCATTTTATATTTTGTATCTAATCTCAATACCTAATATTCAAATCTACAGTTCTTGCTGAGGTTTATTAAAAGACACTTTATGAATGGAAGATAATTTTTAAAAAATACTACTACCACATGTTAAATTTACCAAATTTCCAAATGTTAAAAGACAGTACTAGGATTTCTTTCTTCTTCAAACAGATATTTACTTTAGACCAGGAGTCACTGGGTGCTGATGGGTTCTGGGGAACCATTTCAGTGTGCCACATGGGTCCTATTTTAACAGAGGCCTCTGAGAAATGGCTCTTAGCACATTGTTTCTAGTAGCAGGTTTAGTCCTCTAATTCTAAAGCAGCTCTATGTACCTGCAACCCTAGGGTTTTTTTTTTTTTTTTTTTTAGTTTTATTTAATGGTACATTTTAGATGTACATAGTGATAACAATCATCACAGGGGATTTGTACCTGTACTTGAAATATCTTGTTGTTTCTTTTTTTCCCATCCCCCCCATCTACAAAAGCTTTGCAACCCTAGTTTTGTGCTTGCTTTTTGTTCAGAATAGAAATTTTGGATTTATTTATTTGCAAATCCAGCAATGATTTAAAAATATAAGCAAAATGTTTCCTCCTTGCCTTTTATCTTGGTCTCCGTTTCCTGTATGGCAGTGCTCAAACTTCTGTCTCTGTTTTTCCATTTAGAACAGAACCACTGAAGAACCATGGCCCAGAATGCCGAGCTGCGTACACACGCACACTCCTATACAAACATCTGTTAAACTTCACCTGCTCCTTCCTGAAGCCCTACCCAAGGAAAGCCCTGAACTCTGTCTTTGGGGATAACTAGAAAAGACTCTTCTGGTGTTTCTAAAGAATGTTTTCTCCCAGGCCGCACTCCCTCCGGGCCACAGATCACTCTCAGTGGATCTTTCTCAGTCTTCCTTCTATTACTGATCACACAATGTGGCAAGAATCAAAGCACCATGAGCCCCGGTTTTCCTGCAGCTGGGAGAATGGAGTGGATTTGCTCCCCTCTCTCTAGTCCTTCTTTCCTTCAGACCACAGGAGTGAATGCCCAAGATCCTTTACTAACTCAATCTCTAACGGAGTCTCATGAAGGAAGTGAAGTTTAATATCTCGGTATCTTAGACTTTCACTTACATCTCTCCCACGATTGAGCCCTTTTAACCTTCCTAGACATCCACAGTGAAGGTCCCCTGCAGACGTTTCTTTCTTCCATTCCTGGCTGATTCTCTTACCCCGCTGACAATGTTTTCTTTACTTCCTGTAGACCACCAGTTCTGCTGTCCTCCTTGGGGAAAACTGAACCTTGTCCACAAGAAGGTGCCTTGTTCTTTAAGCATTCACATTTGTCCTTTCCTTTGAAAGGGTTTGTTCTTTTTTGTGTGATCTCCATTAGAAACTAATTACTGACATCTTACTTCACTTCCAGGTAGAGTGTTGGGCTGAGACGAAGAAGGAGAGGCAGAGAGTTGTTTTCTCTGTTTCATGGGCCATGATTAACGTGCTCCCCATTTTTCAGTTGTCAGTATTTCTGACTCTAAGTATTAAGGCCCTCACATTTCTTTACAAGCTAACTCGTTAAAGATGATGTTTTTTCTTCTTGGAGAAAAATCTGATAAAGTAAGAAAACAAAAATTCTCTTTGGTAAGATGCTTGACTTCCTGGCCCTGGCCCCCAGGCATCACTTGTGAGGAAAGGTATTTCCGTTCTTCATGCTCTTTCTAAAGCTGATGTAAACACAAAAGAGATTCAGGAATAGTGATTGGAACCATCTTTTCTAAAGGAAATGGTGATGGTCTCTATTACCTTTTTATTCTTTCCCTAGTAGACTGAAAACTGTTATGAAATTCTCGAGCAATATTTGTTTCTAGATAACATTCCATAACCAAGACTGCCTGATCACAGGTTGTCTTCTATTTTTACCTCCTCTTTTCCCAGATCTTTCTTTGCACCTTCCCTCACCTGACATAAATGTTTTCTCTCTAAACTTCAAGATTTTTCCCCTCATTTGGTCCTTGGATAGTCAAGCAATGAAACCCCTATTGGCATGGAAAATTTTTTATTTTCTTTCTTTTTTTGGTGCTGAGGATCTAACTTGGGGCCTTGTTCTTGCTAGGCAAGAGCTCTACCACTTGAGCTAAATCTCCAGCTGCTGAAAAACTCTTTCTTATAGCTATATATGGCCTTAAAATTAGTCCTTGACAAAAGTTATGAATTAGCCTGATTAGTTCCATAAGTAGGTCTTAAGATGTTTGTAAGCATTCATCGAGGACATTTTAATATAAAGTTATCCATATTGATTTTAAAATTAAAAGAACTCATTAAGGAAAAAGTTATTTGTAAATTTTGGGGAAAACTGAACCTTGTCCATAAGGCAAACATTGTTTGCACACTGTCCTCTATTCATAATTACTTTTTTCGAGATGGCCGTCTGCATTCTACATGAGATTTTCAAGTTTTTTCTCTTCATTGGACCCTGTAAATGTCATAAATATGGACCTTATATATAATGACAATGCTAGGCAGAGAAAATACATGGGAAAACGATGATGTGTGAATGACGTAATTTCTATATTTTTCTTTTTAATTTTTGTTTGATTTTTTTATATGTTTAATGGATTGTATTTATTAGTCATAACTTCTCACTACATCCTTCTCCCTCAGATGCTTTAAAGAGGATAAATGTAGAGCTAAAATGTAGTCAAATGGTCATACATATAGATTAGTTTAGTAGTAACAATGATTACATAATATATAAAAAATAAGAAAGAAAAGTTGTCCTCCCTTAATCAATGGATGATCTATTCCAAGACTCCCAACTGCAGACAGTAATGAACTGTAAAAAGTACCAAATTCTCTCTCTTTCTCTCTTTCTCCCTCCACTTTGGTATTTTCTACATTTCATTAGTGTATATACTGGATATAACGTTACTATATATATATATGATACAGTCATTTTATCAGTTAGGCATAGTAATATTTCAACAACTATAACTATTGATAAAACTGAACAACTACAATAGGGTTGTGATCAATGTTACTTAAAAGTGGTCTCCCTCTCATTATCTTCTTCGCTATACTCATTCTTATCTTGCGATGATACAAGATGATACAATGCTTGTGTGATGAGGTAAAGTGAGGGGAAAGCCAAAAATATCACAGTTCACGACTGTGGCATGGTGCAAATGATGAAAGATTACTTGAAGTCAATGTCCAATTCAAACTCCAAGAAGGCCCAGACTCTCTCAGCATGAGAGTAAAAACAGCACTGAACTGAAGCTTCTGTGGCTTTTTATTGATAGAAACAGGACACAAAACTAAAGAACAAGGGAAGGACAATGGTGCAGCAATTCATGCAGGGGAAAGAGGAAGGGCAGGAGAAAGTCCAGGTGAGGTCCGGGTGGTCTGTTGAATGACTGAATTTAGGATCAGTTTAAGTAATATATTAGAGTATGGGGAGGACAAAGGCCAGAGCATTCATTGCCAAACGCCTTTAGGCAATGCGTTTTAATCCTACTTGGACTTGTGGCCCTGTAGGCTATCTCTTAATCTCTAAACATGCATTCTGGGAGGTTTTGGGAGTATGAACTCCAAAAGTCCTTTACCTCTGCATATCCATCTCATACGTACCTCTGGGCAATGGCTCTACACGAAGGCACTGTGATACAGTGTTAGACTGCTTTGTAAGAATCAGCTGCACACATCTGTAATAGCAAGTGACTATCCACTGAGTAGCATATGCCATGTGGATAAACTGCACAAAGGGCTGATTCGGGTCTCAGGATGGATGGTGTGGCATTTTGTTACATTATCGAGAGTGACATGCACCTTAAGGCTGATAAAGTGTTTATTTTTGGAATTTCCTTTTCATATTTTTGGACCTCAGTTGACTGTAGGTGACTGAAATTGCTAAAATAAAACATGCCTAAAATATAGTTGTATACAAAATCCTAATTACATAATTTTAACTCTATTTTATTGCTAACCTAGTAATTCTTTCTGTTTGACACATTATATATTATTTTAGACTATTTTTGAGTAGTAATTGTCAAAATGAAAACCCCAGGCTAGAAGCTACAATTTCAGCAGGGAAAGTTTTACTACCGCAGGTCCTAGAGGGCCACGCGACATCAGAATGAAATCAGAAACCCAGGGACAGAGGCCCAAGGGCACAATCTTAACAAGCCTTCTGTGCTGTCATGATAGACAAAATTAGAAGTCTCCACTTCAGTGTTCCCCTAACCCTCAACTAGGCAAGCTTTACTTCAACTAAGAAAATCATTAATCTTTTGTGTTTTGTTTTGTTTTTTTTTTGGCTGCTTTCCAATTCTCTGAAGTCATAGATAACAGAAGGCCATCTCTTTTATGAGATCTAGCTTTAAATGATTTTTTCTTACATTAGTCCAAAGCATTAGAAGCTCACGGCAGTTGAAAATACACCTGAAACAGATTTATTTCAAGATGTTTGCTTTTGTTTAGTTTATAATCTGCCAATTTAAGCTTTTATTTTTGTCAAGAACTCAATTTACCTAACATAATCTATAATATCATAAAATTCAAATAGATTTTTAAAAAAATCTTATCCGTACGCCCTTATTAAATTCCAACAATTTCTGTTTTGGGAATAAAAATAGCTTTGTTAGCTGCAAGGGTGATTATATTTTTAAATTAAGAGAAAGTGAAAATACATCAAGATGATAATCTACACTGAACTGTCTACTTTCCCTCATGCTCATGGCTATCTATCTATCTAATGTGTAATATGTATGTGGACATTCACATGCACACATATCATAAATGTTTTATACAGAAAATAATGTTTATTACAGAAGGTCTGTATATTCCAGTAAATAATAGATGGAAGACGGAAACAAGTGTAAGTAAAATCTCACTACATAATGCAAAAGATTTCTTCAAAAAAATATCCTGGAGTTTTTAAATTTAGGAGCCACCAATTAAACAAAACTGTAAACATCATGCTAGTAAAAACCTCTCTTCTATTATTGTGGAACAGAAAGAAGAAGTAACATTTACCCTGAGGGTAAAATACTAAGCTATGTTTTCAAACAACGTCCTCTCACTAGTGCAGTAGTGTGAAATTTGGGGCTCTAGAATATGAAAGGGCATAATTTGAGGTAATTTTCCTCCTTCTCATCCATAAAGAGAAAATAAGTGAGATTAGAAGTATGATGCTTGATTTTGGGGAGAGGTGGTGCTAAAAAAAATATTAGGGCAGACATTTAAGTACCTCATGAGGACCTATGAAATTAACTTTCATAAATCACAGTCCTAGAAAATGGAACACAATTTTGCAAAAAAAAAGATAATTTTGATAAGAGGGGTTAGACAGAAATTGTTCAACAAAAGCAAAATTATTTAAAGTTTGAGAAACATTTTGGTATTTTAATTAACCGTCTTTTCATATAAAATAATATAAATATCATTTTATAGAGATAGATTTTCACATGTATGATAAAATATTGTGTATGCTTATATTAAAATATATATTAAAATAAAAGATACTGCCATTAATTCCCCCTTAAAATATTACTGCTTGCCTAGAATGCATGTCCTATAATTCTTGTCATTTTTTTGGATCAATTATGGAAGTCCTCTTTTATGAGTCTTTTGTTCTGATTTTGTGGCGATTCGATGTCCTGAATTGATTCTAAACATTCGAACTTGGAAAGAGCCAGAAGTTCCATGCTGCCAGATCTGCTGAATGAGGTGGATGAAAACAAACCATAAAATATTTTTGAGACTGGCTTTCCATTAGATGGAACTCGGTACTCACTTTCACTGTATTTTTTTTTTTTTTAATCACATCTTGTAAAGACACTCACGAAAGAGAACTTCCAGAACTGCTTCACAAAGTGGCAGATATGATGAGGTAAGTATTTGAAGGGAGGGGTGTATTTGAGGGGTAATTATGGCAATGAGTTTGTTTCTGTAATATGTTTTTTTAAACATTCACTGTGTACATTGATCATTTATATATTTGTACATGCATTTAGTAAAAGGCGAAAGATTTATACAATCTGAAGAGAAACCAGAATATATTGTACATGCATTTAAACCAAAGAAAAACATGTAAAATAGCTTTTCAAATTCAATAGCACACATAAAATAAAAATATTCAGTAGTACTATAATTAATGTAGTCAATAGAGACAGTAAATTCTAAAATAATAATCTTACAGATGGTATTCTCTTTCCACTGCAGTAGAATAATTAAACCAGAATAGTTAGAATCAGGTGAGAATCTCTCGTCTTTGGTAACTTTACTCACTACCATATAGAGCTGCTATTTAGTATTTTTTATTTTGCACTAAGCACAGTTGAAGATTTCCATTTCTAAGTGCACTATTAACTACTTACTATAATCAAAAGGCTACATGAAACAGAAAAATTTGATATGTACTTCTATTGTTAAGGGAGTCAAAAATCAGAACAAACACTTTTGTAAGTCAAACTTCTGACAGACAAAAGCAAAAATATGTACTTTGCAACATTTTGCTAATAAACAGAGGGGGAAAATGAGGTGAAAGGGAGGAAATATTGTCACTGATTATTTTCTCAAATCATGCTTTTTCTTAATATAATTATAGAATAGCTTCAGATTTATAGAAAAATGCTGAAAATAGCACAAAATACTCATATACTTTGCATCCAGGTTTTCCTTATTATTATCTATCTATTAACATACATTATGACAGCACATTTGCTAAATAGGGAACTGTTATGTTTTTATTACTGAGACCTACACTTTATTTGAATTCTTAACTGCTACTCAGCACCCATTGTTACTCTCTTCCCGGATACCCCACCTAGTACACATAGTTGTGATTGCTCCTTTCATTTCTCGGCTGTGATATTTTCTGAGGCTTTTCTTGTTTTGATGACCTTGATAGCTCTAACGTGGAGACTTCGATGCACACTTGATGCAGCTGTCTTGAAAAATCCCTCTTACCTGGAACTTATCTCGGGTTTTGCTCTTGCCTTGCCTGGGGTTACGGAATTCTGGGAAGACTTTCACAATACTGAGATGCCGTTGTTATCACATTGTATCAAGGGTGCACACGGTTAATGTGGACAGGACACTTTTGATATTGACTTTGTCCCTGTGGCTGAGTTTGCATTTCTCCATTGTAGAGTTACTATTTTCTCCCCTTTCATATTGTAGTCTTTTAAATGCATCTCTATGTACAGCCCTCACTGAAGGACACCCAAGGAATGTAAAACGATGCTGTGTTTGGGAGGCTACACACCCACACATACCATTGAGAATTTTTCTGCAAAAGAGAATTGTTTCTTCTCATCCTTTTATTCTTCTCTTCCAGCCATGAATCACTGATTCACGTCACTGTGGACTCATTAGATATGTATTTTATATTTTTATTATAATCTAATCCTACTTTTCTTATTTGTCGCTTAGAGTCTGTCTTTGGCCACTAGAGTTCTTTGGCTGGCTGTCCCGTCCCTTTGATGTAGTTCCTCAGGGTTTCTTTGTTTGTAATTTTAGCACATCATTGCTCTTTGAGATTAGAGGATATTGCTCAGTCTCCATTTCTTGTTCCAGTTCTAGAATCTCATCTGGTTACTTTTATTTGAAAAATATCTTGGCTCTGACATCAAGTATATTTGTTGTCACTAGTGTGTTGTTGCTTTTACCCTCCTCAACAGACACAGCAGTATATGTCCGTGCAAACATGTGCCTATACACATATCTGTGTTTTTATATACACATACATGTGTATGTGAGGGTGATAGATAGATATGGATATCAACGTTTGATCTACATTATGCTTCACATGAATTCCCTCTTCTTGGCTCTAACCCTAATTAAATACTGGGCGGGTAATACCAGCTGCCTTTTTTGCCTATCTGTAACTGAGTAAAATCTTGGCTCCTCTCATCAGTCTTAGATTTATAGACTGTTTGGTTGCAAGCAACAGTTATAGTAGTTTCAGGCTTATTAATCTGTATTCAGTGGGGAAAATCTTTATCAACTAGAGTTTAATTCTCATGTGCGCTTCCTTTTGCTGTCAGTTTATTTTACTCAATCATTTTCAAAATTCTTCAGGTCAACGTCTTTTTATTTGCATCCTTCCACTGAAATTGTTTCCTACTTTAGTAATATAATTATATTATTTCATCATAGTTTGCATGTCAACATTCCTAAATAACTGTTTTTTAGCTTAATGAATTAAATTTTAGCCTAAGTTTGTGAATTAGTACAAACTACTTTGTTGGATTTTGATTATAAATGTATTGAATTTATAGATCAAATTGGGACAAATTGGTATCTAAAAATATTGAGATTTTTAACCCTTGAATATGGAATATTTCTTTCATTTGTGTGTACTTCTAGTTCTTTTTATGAGTGTTTTATTGCTTTCTGCATGTAGATCATGAATATACTTAATTAGAAATACTTCATTTTGTGAGGTATTATTTTCATTAGTGTTGATCCATTAATTCCAAATTCCAATTATTCACTGCTGGCACTTAACAATGATCTTGTCTTTTTGTATATTGATTATGTATTCTGTTACCTTTCAGTTGCCAATTTTTTACTATTATTCTTTGAAATTTTTACATAAGTGATCATGTAGTCTGAGAATAAGGACTATTTTGTTCTTTTTTGATCAGTATGCATTTCCTTCCTCCCTATCCCTCTTGTTTCTTTTTCCCTTCCTCCCTCTCTCCCTCCCTTCCTTCCTTCCTTCTTTCAAGTCCATCTTTCTTATTGTACTAGCTAGAATATTCAATACAGTTTTGAAGAGAAACAGAAATCCTTGCCTAAGTGTTCTTAATTTTAAAAGTCCCAACATTCATTGAAATGACGATGTTGGCTGTAAGTTTTGTAAAACTGTTATCATTTAAGAAAGATTTCTCTATTCGTGTTTTCCTGAGTGTATCATGAATGAGTATTTGATTGTGTCAAAAGATTTTCTGCAACAATTAATACGATCGTATGATACCATATCCATGGATTTGACTGATAAACCAGTCTTGCACACCTAAAGTGTGTATTGTTTGATTTTTCAGTTCTTTATCACTTTGTTAGAGTGAATTTACTGATAATTTTGAGATGTATGTGTCTGCCCTCATGACAGATATCTATTCCTATGTTTTATTTCTTATAATATATATTTTTAGGTTCTAGTTTGCTTGACTTGTTGGTCTTTATTAGAATGATCACAGTGATCTGGTTTTGGTATTCAAGCAATCACACAGCTACTACTAGAGCCATGAATGACTCTTTCTAGCATCTTAACCAAAAAACTCGAGGCAGAGTGGGAATAATTTCCTGAAGGCAAAATGTGATGGCTTCTGTGAGCTTTCCACTTTAATGCTAGTTCACATTCAACCTTCACCAATTCATCAAACTAATCATGGAGGTTCTGCAACTAGTTACTGCTTGAAGTTGCTTTTGCATCAAGTAAGCAGATCGCAAAGACTGTATCTTTCTGACCGCACCTGTATCTCTTTAGATGTAGGGCGGTGAGTTGAGGTTCCAAGAAAAGTCTCTGATTTGTTTTTTTCAGCTTTTTCTTACTGTAAGAGTGGGAATGATTTCTCAGTCTTTGGTATGTTGGAGCTAAAGTCAGAATTCCTTGTCACTATCCTTTTGAAGATAAATTCAATAGAAGCTACTTCAAAATTGAAATAAAATGGGTATTGAAGTGTATAATTATTTTTCAAACGTTTTCATGCAATTGACTGAATTAATAGAATGATTTAATTCAGACACCTGAGAATCAATCAGATCGGGATCTACAGATGATAATAAACATTTTTTAAAATACTAACATTTTTGGAATAACTAATACAAGATAGTTGTTACACAGCTTGTTTTAATGATTAGGTAAGAGAGCTTATAAAAATAAATCTGCAATTGTTATGAAAATATTGAAGAAATGGTATAATCATGAAGCTTTCTGAAATACAGAAACAGAATAGATGAAAAGATACTGGTGTGAATATTTTTATTTTAACAACACATATGTTGTCTTAGCAAACAGAAAAATACTTTTCAATTTGCAATACAGAGATATGGCTGGAAGAACTGCATTCTGAGTTGTTGTTTTTGCAGGTTTATTTGATTTAAATTGGGACTAATCAGGTATTTCTGTGGCCTTTGAAAAATATGGCAGGAGTTAGTCATAATCCACAGATTTTTCAAATAAATGACAGGAACAATAGGTCATGATAGACTCATTTTGTAGGAGATAGCCAAGCATACATCTTTTTGGTAAACATAAGAGTTTACTAATTCGATCACAAATATAGGTACGCCATATATAGAGTCTCCTTTCTTCCTGTGCTGGTCCCACAGCTGAGCCTTCAGCCAGCCATGATCTGAAATGTTTGAAGAGTAATTTTATCTATCCCGAATATTTAAAAACACTTTTATTATTTCTAAACAATATAGCATAGCAGCTATTTATATATTATTTCTATTGGATTAGCTATTAGGAATGATCTAGATATGATTTAAAGTATGTGGGAGAAGGTAGATTATATGTGAATACTGTATTATTTTATAATTTTATATGAGATGAGCATCTATGGTACTTAGCATTTGGGGATGAGGTTCTTGAACTAATATCTATTTATCTATAATGTTATATATACATATACAGTATGTATACAGTATTCTACATAATAACAGAGATTCTTTCTTGTGTCTTTATTATATTACACTTATCTTTTTAATCTGCTTTAAGAAAAATTACTTTAATTAATTTATAGTGATCATTAATGACACTGAAACTTTTACTGATATTAAATTTAAAATTAAATTTTAACATTTTATCATGGACAGGAATATATAATCCTAAAACTACACAAAAGAATAATCAAGAAATAGCCACTGCCCAGATGAAAGAAATGAAGCATTCTTCCTGAAGATGATCAGAAGTCTTCCTTGGCAGACTGCACAGTCCCCACCTAACTGCTCACCATGTATTGGTATCCACGATTTCTAAGTTCATCTGAGTGGAATTATATGGTTAAGTATTCCCTTTTGTTAAGTTTTTACTAGAGAAATGTTTGTGACATTTACTAGTGCTAGGTAGATGTATTGTTTTTATTAAAAATAATGCTCCCTAGCGTTAGGGATTTAGCTCAAGTGATAGAACTCTCGCCACGCCAAGTGCAAGGCCCTGAGTTCGAACCCCAGCACCTAAAACAAACCAACCAAAAAAAGAAAATAAAAAACAATACTGCTCCATAACAGAAATTAACTACAAATTGCTTTGTTCTAATGAACATTTTTTCTATTTTGAAGCTATTTGAATTATAGCTGTTACAAATATTCCTGTCCAAGCACTCTGACACATAGTTGGGCAGACAATGAAAAGAGTAACTGTGGTTTCCCACCATTTACCATAACCTAAAAGGAATTCCTCAAGCAGATTTAACCGAATTGTCTTCTCATTTCTCAAAGGCTTTGTTGATATTTGGTGTTAATACACTTAAATTTTGGAAATTATGGTAGTGGGTAGTGAGATATTAGTATCATTTTAATTTGAATTTCTCTGATAATTAATGCACTTGAATATCTTCTCCAATATGTCTTGCCTTTTACAATATTTTCTTTTTTTAGAATTACCCATTCCCATCACTTGGCTTTTGTTTTTCTACTTTTGTATTCACTTTCATTTTTGTATTTTTGGAGAGATACTGATATTTTGAAAGGATGTGTATCCCTTACACTAAATGTCTAACCTAATAGAAGCCGATAGATATTTTTATGTATTACAAATATTTTCTCTGAGTAATGGTTTATACTTCTACTCTACTGTTATCCTTTAATAAATAAAAGTGGCAATTTTCCCTTAAAATTATTATGATATCTTAAAAAAAAAACTATTTAACTCTGGAACTAAAATCTTATCTTCTAGAAGCTTTTTTGTTTTACCTTTACACTTACATCTGAATTCAGTACGATTGATTTTTGGGTGTGTTGGAAGAGTGAAGTCAGGTTTTACTTGGACTTTGTATTCTCATAAGATAACTTCATTGACACAGATATTCTTTTCCTTTTTTCTCTTTTGAACCTCCTTGATCAGATGATTAAATCAAGTGTCATAGTAAGTATGATTCACTTTTTTCATTTCTTGTTAATGTCTCCAGCAGGCAAGAGGCCCTTTTCCTTGACACTCTGGAATTTTATTTCTTCATCAATCCTTACACGTTATTGGTTATTGATGCCTTAATGACTCCCCATTGTCTTCAGCAAAGTTTTTGCTGTTTCTTCCCCTAATTTTTCTTTCTTTTTTTTTTTTTTTTTGTGGTGCCGGGGATCGAACTCAGGCCCTTGTGCTTGCAAGGCAAGCACTCTAATCACTGAGCTAAATCCCCCGCCTCTCCCCCAATTTTTCTAGTTTAACTCTATGCAGTTTTGAAGTAAACAAGTGTTATGGTTTTGATCTAAAATGTCTCTGTAAAGTCTCATGGGTTCAGAGGTGAGCTCTTGGAACACGACTGCTTTGTGGGGGGACCATAAGCACTGGTGGGGACAAATTGTGCTGTAAGAGGTGGCAACTGGCTGGGACAGTTGGGTCACTGGGGTGTGACCTTGAAAGGATTTTTGTCCCCAGCTCCTCTCTTATTTTTCCACTTCCCAGTGGCCATACATTTAGCAGCTTTCCTCTGACGTGTATTTCCACTCTGCTGTGTCTTCTTGGGTGACAGGAGCTGTGGACTGAACTCTCTGAAACTATAAACTGAACTTAATGTTTCTTCTAATTTGCCCATTTCCCCTTTAAGAAAAACAAATGCAACTTGCTATCATCGTTCATTTAATTTTACACATTTCTAAATAGAGCCTGTCTCTTAACATAACAGAAATGTGTAGGATGATCAACAACTAATAATTATTTTTCATGTGTGGTAAATTTCAAATTATAGAGAACACAATGTGCGTTACATTCAGCCCAAAAGTATCACATTTCCCTCTAACTCTCTGCCGTCTTTGTCTCTGTGTGAGCAACAAACTTCAGGGACCAGTCAGACTCTGTTTCTGTTGGTGGTCTCCTCTTGGGGAAATGTCTTTCACACAGGCAAGGAGGCGTGAAAATATTAGAGCATGGGTGACCTTGAAGATGTTGCTGCCCTGGCTTGAAATGCTTTAGCAGCATTCGTCCAAAGTCAGGCTGGAGCCTACATCCCTGATGAAGTGCTCAGGACTATTTAAGAGTTCATCAGTAAACTCTTTAGAAGGTGGTAAAAGAATGTCTTGTACCAAACCGTCCGCCTTTTGTACTCAGTTGGACAGCAATGACCATCTGCCCAGCCGAGTTCACTTTTCTCATATTCTCCTGATTCATAAGGACCCTGATTTTTAAATTTCTTTCCATCTCTGTCCTCTTCTGCAATCACAGAGTCATTGTGGAAGGCTGACAACATCATCACCACCTTCTTGGCACACCACTTCAGTACCATTTTGCCACAAAATCTGACCACAACCTTCCCCTTCATAAATGCTGCCGGTAAAGGTAGGACTGTGATCTATGATCTTGGGATAAAAGCTGGAACTGCAAGTGCGACCAGTGAGTGTTTTGGGGGCAAATGGAAAATTGGTTAAATCTAGGTTGCCAGGTGTCTTATTCCAGGGACAGAAGAGTGATTAATTCAACTTGTTTACTGGACAGAAAAATAATTGTTTCTATTTTTATATTTTAAAAGTGACCGATTTACACTAATAAACATTGTAAAGCATTGAATTAATCATATATTTTCTCTTATAGTCAAATATGCAGATTTAGTAGACAAAACTCATCACTTTTGGAGCATCCTGCTTTTTACTCTTTTTGTTTGTTTGTTTTTTCATTTTATTTTAATGGTACATTTTAGATGTACATAGTGATAACATTCATCGTAGGGGATTTGTACCTGTACATGACATATCTTGCTGCTTCTTTTTTTCCCATTCCCCTCCCCTCCCTTTGCCCCTTCCTCCCTCCTTATTTACAAAAGCTTTGTTTCCATTTTTTCCTTCTATTCCTTATTTCTCTTGTTCCTCTGCTCCTTTCCCCCTCCCTTCCTTGTTCCCCTTCTCATTTGAAAAATTCTTTCTTTTCCCAGTATAATACATTTTAGTCCTTATTTGCACTTTCTGTTTCTCACACCAGAGAATGTGGTATTTAAACATGTATGTCTGATTTATTTCACTTAAGAGTACAGTCTCAAGATGCATTCATTTACCTAGAAATATCTCAAGCTTACCTTGCTTTATGGCAGAGTAGTACTCTACTGTATTAAACACACACACACACACACACACACACACACACACACACACACACACACAATTTCTTTATCCATTCATCAGTTGATGGGCATTTGGTCTGTTTCCAAGATTTAGCTATTATAAACTGTGCTGCTATAAATATGGGTGTGCATGTATCACTCTGGTATGATATTTTTAATTCTTCTGGGAAAATCCCAAGAAGGGCGATAGCTGGGTCAAATGGAACCCTAGTTTTTTGAGGAATCTCCATATTAATTTTCATAGTGCTTACAACAGTGTACATTCCCACCAACAGTGGAGAAGGGGTCCTTTTTTGCCGCAGCTCCATCAGCATTTGTTATTGGCTAATGTATTGATAAAAGCCATTCTTTCTGGAGTAAGATGGAATCTCAGTGTTGTTTTAATTTACATTTCTTGCATGAGAAGAGATGTAATGTTTTTTCATGTGTTCATTTGCTGTTCCTATTTCTTCATCTGAGAAGTATCTATTCATTTCAGTTGCCCATTTTTGGATTAGGTCTTTAAATTTCGGTGGGCTGATATTTTTGGGTTCTTTATATATTGCAGATATCAGTCCTTTGTTGCAGGAATAGCTGGCAAAAACATTTTTACATCCTGCTTTTTAACCACTGTAGATCCAGCATCTCATTATATCCACTGGGCTTAGGAAACCATAATTTCCATTTGAATATAGTTCTATTTATCAATAGATATTGTTATATTTTCAACTTATTTTGAGGTTACACCCTACCTGGTCATTAATTGTATTCTAGTATTTAAAAAGAACCCTTTTAAAAGGGGTTTATATTAGCTGATATTAAGTATGACTACACTAACAGTGGATTTAAAATAACCGAATAAAAGGTCAACATTTAATTTGTTCCTCACGTTTTGATATTCTAGAACTTAGAGGCTCTGAATTGGTATGGTTCTTCCTCCATAAAGTTAGACTTTTATTTCCTTTTTAGATTATCCCTTCACTATAAATGATCATCATTCCAGAGAGCTATTCATAATCCATGATGACTCCTGGAGTTATGTGCACTAAACTATGTGCAAAATGACATGAAAAGACCTTAAACATTCCCTACAATTTGTGTGAGAAAACTTCTGCTTATATCTTATCAGTAAGAATACAATCACATTATCATATTCAGAGGAAATAGGTATTTAAATATTTTCATGGATTTTTTTGTCCTTTATGTGCTCATCATTTAATACGATGAGAAAGAAGAGTCTCTGAAACAGATACTTAATGTAAAATAGTTCATAATCCATTTTCTGTAAGTATTTTTATGATCTGGAGCTCAATACCATATACACTTCATAAAATTGTATAGATGGACCTTTTATATTTTCCTATTTTCTGGAAACAATATTGAGATTATGTGGTCTCTTCAAGTTTGTTAGTAATTTTTATAGTGTTTAAACTTCATGCTCTATGGCAAAGAACTATTTTGATCTAATCAAATATACTTAATGTTTTCTGACAATACTTAAATTTTCTACTCTTTTCAGATGTTTAATCAGTTATAAACTAGTCAACTTTTTTTAAACAATTGAGGGTCCAATTGTTCTTTGGTAGTTATTTCCATTCTTTTCCAAATTCGTTTTTTTTTCCTCTTCACTTTGCCAGAATGTTTAGTAGCCTGTATTTTGTTTCTTGATATTTCTCAATTTGTTTCTTGTAATATTTTACGTGTTTTACTTTTGTCTGCTTCAGCTTTCCCTTTAAATTCTAAAATATTGTACTAGGCCTGATTTTATGATCTTAAACTCTAATGTGCATTTGTTACTAAATATGTGAGGTCTTTGCCTGCTCAATACAATTTGTGAGTAAGGAAAGAAAATGATGTACGAGTAGGCAGGAATTTTTTTCTGTGGTCAGCGAATGGAAAGGGGGAAGCTCAGGGCCTAAGGGCACCTTGCCCCAGCAGGGCTGGTCTGTGGATTGTCACCAGTGATTGTCACCGGGCCTGGGTATGAGGAAGTGTGCAGTGCGTGCCGGTGAGTACCTGGAATCAGGGTGTCTCTTTTCTTCCATGGGTTGGTTTTTCAGATTCTGGGGTCCTGTGAGTGTGTTTTTATCATGATAATGAGATTATAAGTATCCTAAGTTCCTCTGGAGTGTTGATAGGACATCAGACCTAGATCATTCTCCCTTGGAGCCCTCTTTCTGAGGATGGGGTTGTGTGATGACATCTTGGAAGCCTTTGTCAGTACTGAGGCCTTAAATTTTGCAAGCAAGTAGCACAGCTGATAGGACAACAGGCTAATAGTCATTCTGAGGTTCATTCTGGTGACAAAATGTCTACATCATCCACCTATCTTTAAAATTCAAAGATTTCGTGTTTCATTTTAAGGTTACCTTACCATATAGTCTCAAATATTTTTATAACTCAATATGTTCTTTATTTTATGTACTGTTTCCTAAACAGCTCATATCCTTCTTAGCAGTCTCCAACTCTGTCATGTTCTGATGCCTATTATGGGGGAGTCTGTCCTGTTCTTATCAAACTGGAAAGAAATTAAAAGAAAATGTGTGATCTATGTTAAGATTATTTAGATTCAAATTTTTAAATAGGATTAATTTTAATTATTATTTTAGTGTTTAAAAATAGAAACAATAAAAATAACTAAGACTATAAAGCAGAGAACAAGCTTAGAAACTATTTTATTATGCCTTGGTACTAATTTTTATTGTTTCTATTTTTAAACACTAAAATAATTAAGTTAATTTAATTAAATCTAAAAGAGGACAAATTAAGCCCTGATCATTATCAGAAAAAAGTCTCTGTCCATTTCCTTGATCCTATTGTTTAATTTTTCTACATTATGAATGAATTTATTAAAGGAAACTAACTTTTAGATGATCAAAATTTGTATTTGCTAAAGCTTTTTAGAAGTTACCTGTTTAATAGAGAAGGATGCGTGTTTGAATTTTTGCTGGACAACACTCTATAATTTTCAATAAAATCCCCATTTTCACTAATGATTACTCCAGATATATATCTGCTACTCTATTTAGCAGCAAGGAACTGAAAGAACTTCTAATTCTTTTAATCTATTATCCATTGTGCATGATATGTTCAAGTAGAATCAAATTCTATCATAGGTGGACCGATTATAGTGTCTTATGAGTCAATGGAAAGTGTAAAATGAATAGATTTTAATGATAGTTTTTGTTACTAATACATTAGTCTGTGTCCTTTACTCATGTCTATTCAATTTTATAATTATAAATTACTTTAATCAGTTCACTTCATTTTTTAGAAAAAAAACTTTATTACCAACGGATTTGAAAATGCATTAGACAAATCTCTGTCATTTGCTTTTGCCAAGGTGTCATTGTAATGCAAACAAGGCATCCCAGTTTCCTCCCAGGCCCCAGCTTGTCATTTTATTTAAGATTTAAAAATTGCAATAATTTAGTATAAATAAACTATTCTAAATGTTTTATTATTTAGTCTCTAATTATTTTTTGTGTTGCAAATGGTCTGACAAGGCTTCTAATGACTAACTTCTGAATAATATGCTATTTTGGTATGATTGAGGCATCAGTTGTTTTTTTTTTACTACATTATTGAATTTATTTAGATTTATTGTCAGTTGTATGTACCTCATCTTTCTTTTTTTTCATCTTTCTAATAACATATCATATTCAATGGCATGCAGATCAAAACACAAATACGTGTGTGCAATTTCACACACAAATATTCTTATAGATTTCATTTAATTTTATCATGCAAAATATATAAAAACCTGCCCAACACTGTGATCCTTGTCTTTTGCTAGAAAACATGCAGAAATAGGTAATTCTTAAAATCTCATCTTTGACACAGTTATAGTATTAAGTGGTTCTTCTACAAGTTGATCTTAAATATACTTTTTGTTTCTCTCAGTTGTGTTATTTGTATTATTACAGTAGAAATCTAACTCTTCTGTAAAATTTAATACTATAGCTGCTTCTTTTATAGAGATCTTCGTCCTTGTATATTTTCCAAGTTACATCTTCCTAAGTGATATAGAAACCATCATTGCTCCCGAATGAATTTCATTTTCCTTAATCTAGTGAAAAATTTAGGAAGCTAAATTGAATTCACCTAGCATAAAATGAATATACCATTTCTTTCTTTCTTGATGAAATATTATTAAATGCAGTCAAAGATCATATATATTCTTTTGGCAACTATGTTTTAGCTTCTCTGAATTCATTTTTTACTAAAGCCTATGATACTGGTATGCTTCTTTTAAAGTGCTGAATTCCACCCAAATCTTGATGGCTTTGTTTCATTTTTAAGAGTGGGGAAACCTGGGTGCTGTGGTAGAAGTCTTTATGCTGTTACATGTATGTGTGTGTGTTTGTGTGTGTGTGTGTGTATCTCTGTGTGTGCTTAAAGCACATTTAGTTGAATCCTACAGGTTATCAAAAGTTCAGTCTTTTAGAGTTGATTTGAATAAACTTCATGACATCCAAAAATTAAATAACAGAAATTAACAAGAGAAATTCATGAACCAAAATTTAGGGTAGTGCGTCTATCTCTGGTGTGGAGGGAAGAAACATTTACAATTACATGGCAAAGTTGTAATACTATTGTTAATGCTCTTGAAGTAGGTAATGACTTAACAGATGTACATAATTTCCTTCAAAACTAAGATGAATATCACATTTTAATATCTATCTTATGTTGTTGAGGCATATTTTAAAAAAGCTAAAATGATGACTTTAATGTCAATACAAAATGAAAAATGGAAGAAATTGTAATTGATTCATTGACACAGAAAAGATTCAGAAAAAATATTCATACCAATTAAAAGAGCATTTGGAAAGTTGTAATTTTCCAAAAAGTGTAGTAGTAAAGAATATCATTATAAGATTCTTGGGTCAAATGCATAATAGTTAATATCTACTGGAAAATGAAGTATAATCCCCTGGTGGGTCCTTACTGCATCTGATATTGCCATGACCTGGATGTTTGTTTTATTCTCAATATTTAGGTCTCTTTTTTAGCATATGTTTAAAAGCGTGTATCAGATTTAATTGAATCATATTAAATTTAATAAGCCAAGCAGCAAAACTTTAAACATATACATACATATAGATGTATACAAAAATTTTTGCTTCACTTAAAATTATCATTTAAATAACTCTCCCTCCCCAATGCACTCCTTTCTGCACTGGGAACTGAACTCGGGGTGCTCTGCCCCTGAGAAACGTCTCCAACTCTTTTTATATTTTGTTGTGGGACAGAGTCATGTTAAATTGCCTAGGCTTTGTTTTGATATAGAGTCATACAAAATTGCCTAGACTGATCTTACATTGGTCTTCTGAGTGGCTGGAATTACAGGTGTGAGGCCTCACACCCAGCTAATAGTTCACATCTGGTTAGAGATATTTTCTTATAGTATCTCACCTTAAGTTGTCTCTTTCATATCTATACTTAGAATTGAAATTGAAACAGACATTTTAAGTGCAAAA
The DNA here is from genome assembly GCA_004026905.1 of Hystrix cristata. Lineage (NCBI taxonomy): Eukaryota > Metazoa > Chordata > Mammalia > Rodentia > Hystricidae > Hystrix > Hystrix cristata. The sequence continues at coordinate 110,603 of PVJO010001541.1, forward strand.
GTTCTTTAGAGATCCCCTGTGAATACTTCAGAGCTTCTGTATGGCTGCAGGTGCTTCAGTCAGGCCCTACTCTGGGGTTTTGGACACAAAGGGAAATGAGCCTCAGAAGTTCCTTCCTGCCTTTCCATTTGCATTTCAGTGAAGGCAGTGAATGGCAGCAATTTAGTAATTACAAGTAAATTATATAATTTCTGATAGTTATAACTGCTATGTAAAAATAAAATTAGGATAGTGGGAGGGAAAATACCAGGGGTAGAGAGCGTACGCTGAGTTAAGTCAGCAGTTTGTCTTCTTGTTAAGACAAACCAATTGTTCCAAAATCATTTGAAAACATGTCAACTTCTGACACAAGCTTTTGACTCACATAAGTGATAATAATACCGTGTCACAATTCCAAAAATATTTCACAAATATGTATCATGTCTGACAGATAAATTGAATTTATCCAGCATACTTTTCAGTCAAACTTCTAAATAGAAAAGGTTGATGTTTCTACCCTGGCACTTTTGGTTCAAACCATCTTTGAAAATTAAAAAAAAAAAATTTAAAACAAAATATGAATTCTGTTTTGAGTTGTACAAGTGTCATGGAATGTGGTGTATTAGATTTAGTTTAACAAGATGTCAAATGAAGTCACAAAGAATACCATTCACTGAATAAATGCCGCTTAAATCTCAAGTTATATTGAAATTGTTCATATTTTCTTTATCTTTGTCATAATTACCATTAATTGTTAGTTGATTAAAATAAGTAATTTTTAAAGTGATTTATGTGCCTGGGAATGATATTTCACACTGTATTGTAGGGTATATTATTCTCAATAAAACCTAGACTTTGCCATTCTCACACTGCAGCTCACTTTTATTCTTTTCTGTTTTTGACTCAACTGACAGTTAAATCCATTACTCTAATTACTATTTTATCTGGTTCTTTCATAATGAACCTTTAGATATTGAGTGTGAATTCACATGTTGAAGTACTAATCTCCAGTACCTAAGAATGTGCTTTTGGAAATAGTTGTCACAGATATAATTAGTTAAAATGAGAGTACCCCAGGTAGGAAAGGCCCCTCATCCACTTTCAGTGGTATCTTTGTAAGAAGAGGAATTTGGACACAGATAGTTTTGGAGAACATCATGTGAGGACCAGGATTATGCTGCCAAAATCCAAGAACCCCCAGAAGTTAAGAAGAGGGCCCTGGAGCGGACCTTTCTGTAGCACTTGCGGGGAGCGTGGCCTTGCGGACACCTTGATCTCAGACTTATCCAGAACTGTGAGATGGTAGCTTTCTATTGTTTAAACCATTCCAGTTTGTGACATTTTGCTGTAGAAGCCTTAGGAAACTGAAACATGATCTGTTATACCAATTGATTTCTTGTACATGCTGGACACTTCTAAGTTTTTAGATGTATTCTTATATTTAGTTCTCATCACTGCCCTGGTACATACTTCCTGTGATAGCCCCCACTGAACACAGCCGAGCACCGAGACACAGGGGTACCCTTCCCACGGTTCCCATCAGTGTGACCCGTGGTCGATTACTCAACCAGGAAAACGTTCTGTTGATTTTTTTTTTATTTATAAATATTCAACTGACTCTAATTAATTTCTTACTAAACAAGCTGTGAATTTAGTTCAGTGAAAATAATTCCTTTTACCTTAAACAGTCAATATCATATTAATTACCTTTCAATTTATATTTCTATTTAATTATCTTTGCTTCAAAATATTGTATTTAAAACTGAGTTCCCTGACCATTCAAGTTTAGAGAGTTTGTTTAATTCCCCATGATATAAAATGTAGAAAATAATATCTTTGTATTTCCCTCACGCTTCCCTTTGTACTCTCCTCATCCTTGCCTGTTCCTATATTACGTTTACATTATCGAGACATTTAACTTTCTCAGATGTTTGGTAACCTTAATTAGATATTCCCGGTTTCTGATATCATTCTGTATTTATAGACCCTATTCTCTCTAACCCATGTAATATGATTTTATCATGGAGAAAAAATATAATTGCACATAGCAAAGTACATAGCAATTAATCATATCAAGAGCCAAAAGCAGATGAATATATTTTCTTAGAAGTTGTAGCTGCCAGGCATGGTGGCACATGCCTATAATCCCAGCACTTGGGAAGTTAAGGCAGGAGAATTGCCACAAGTTTGAGGCCAGCCTGGGCTACACAGTGAGTTCAAGGCCAGCTTGAACTATACAGCAAGATCCTATCTCAAAAAACCTAAAAAAAAAAAAAAAGAAAAGAAAAAAAGTTGTAGCTGATTAAAGTATTGTTTTTAACTTATCTCCTTTTAATTTTTCACTTTCTTATACGTCTTCTCTTACTTGAATTTATTCTAGTATCCTATTATTAAAATAGTAATCTATTGATAGCATGCTAACATCTTTATTTAATAAAACAAATAACTCTCTTATACTGTCTTTCTTTTCAAAGGTTTTTACTGCTGTTTTCCTGGGATCCCTTTTCACCGCACATCTGGATCAGCCTCTAATTTTGTTATTTTTCACTCACTTTGGCTTTCCTGGATCTTTTATTTTTCAGACACATTTTAACATCTCAGAAACATATTGGATCTTGGCACGCCTTCCAGTGTTTTAGTTTTCTCCTTATACAAATTGAAAGGCACAGCATTTCAGATGGAACATTTTCCTGAGAATTATGCAAGTATTGCTTTTTCTAAAATCACTGATAAAAAGTCCAATAAAAAGGTTTTTTTTTTGGTCATGGGCTGGATTGCCCCAAAGCAGGGTTTGGGGTAAATAACTAATTCTAAATAGATAATTTGGGGACATTCTTAAAGGGTAGAAGAAAAGTGGTGCAAAAAGTAAAGACAGATAATACAGTCATTGTCATCATGTCAGTGACCACAGTGGGAAGCTCTACTAGTGTGTGTGTGTGTGTGTGTGTGTGTGTGTGTGACTAGAGGTTTCCAAGAGTTAGTGTGGGTGATGTACTTCAGAGGATTTCCACCTAAAGAATGAGGAATAGAGACATTTATATTCTAATATTCTAATTTTTTTCTTGGCTCAGCATTCAATATACTATTGGCTGGACCTGGCATGGGATTTCCTGGCAGGAACTTGGAAGATCTCAGGCAACAACAACAACAACAACAACAAAAAACACAAATGCTGACAGTAGAAGTTGGACCTAGGACAGTTCATTGCAACAGCAAGGCAAGGGAGAGAATAAGATGTGTGAGCTGCAACTACATGTGCCATCTTGTTTATTTGGACATAGTCTTTTAGCCTGTAGCTATTTCCCACTCTGAAAAATTTTATGATACTATTCATTAAGTTACAAAAATTTCAAGACAATATGTCTATACATTTGGGAATCATTTAACACATGAAAGTCCAAAGTGTTAAGCTTTGCTGAAATCTGATTATTTCTTTCATTCCACTACCATTTTACTGTCTTTGTGAAACTCCTACAGGACTGATGTTGGTAGATTTCCTAGGCTTTCTTGTCTCATGCACATATTGATTTTTTTCATAGACAATTCTGTGTTTATTTTCCCCAACTTCTTTCTTTCTTGCTGCTTCTTTTTCACAGCAAGCTGTTAGGTTTTATGTGTTCATTTTCTCTATTTATGCAACGAACTAGTCTCGGGACATTTAAAATCATTTTCTGATACTCTTGCTCCTATCTCTGGCCTTATTTGTCAAAGTTTCACTATATGGATTTTTTTTTTTTTTATTGGACACCTACGACTAGAGAAATCACAGACTGAATCAGCGTCTACACAGCTATTTTCCATCTTGCAATGACCACTTTCTTTTCAGGTATTGATTTCAAGTACTTGTGAGATATATTTTATAGTAGATTTTTCATTGTTTTATTGGTTTTTTTGGTCTTTAGATTACTTTAAATTTTACATAAAATAGCTCACCAATTTTAGCCCAAGTTAACTCACATTAAAGTAAATCTAAGCGAAAATGTAAATGTTAAACATAGAAAATTTGTGTTTGAACAATTTTATCAACTCTTCCAAAACATTTATTAATATCTTTAGACTCAAAATGAGATTTTTCTAATTAAAAGTGTAAAATGTTCCTCTCAATATTCAAAATACATAAATATATCGAGAACTTTGAAGAACCTATGTAACATAAACATCAGATGCAGTTTTAATTGCATATACTTTCTGTATTCTCTGTATATATATTTAAAGATTTACCAATATATTCCACTCTAAAAATATTTTATGTGTATTCTATCCATTATTATAATGTTTAATGAATGCTAAAGAGGTTAACATATATGAACTTCTTAATAAACTTTGGTATATATATATATATATATATATATATATATATATATATATAGCTTATCAGTATTTTCTCTTTGTTCTTACAATCTTAATATGCATATACATGCATATATACCAATTTTTAGGATTTTTTTTTACCTGGGATATTGCGTTTGTTTTGCACTTTATTTTAAAAATGAAACAAAACAGATGATACCAAGTTTTCACTCTTTGTAATGTCCAAAAAAATATTTCAGAGACCAACAACAAAGAAATCAGTTTTACTGAATCTGGGATTTAAATCAAATGTCCAGATCATTTCTTCACGTTTTTAAAGATACACCAAATACTACATATTTGAAATCTTCAGTAAAAATAAATTGTTTTACATACAATTTTGGAAGGTCTTGCTCACTTTCAAGAGCTATAGAATAAATTAATCTACAATGAGGTAAAAACCACTGTAAATTCTATAAAATATTTGCACTAAAGTAATATCAACTAGTTTAATTTAAAATTTAAAAATTCTTTTTCTGTCAGTCATTTCCTATGATTATCAGTCTCTAATGTATCTTTACTCCAAGTTTAGTCTTTTATTTGATACTAGCACCATAATTCAATTTCTTCTTCTTATTTTTTTTTTTTTTCTTTTTGTGGTGCCGGGGATCGAACTCAGGGCCTTGTGCTTGCAAGGCAAGCACTCTAATCACTGAGCTAAATCCCCGGCCCCAATTTCTTTTTTATTATTTGTCAAGTTAAATTATTTCTATGAGTTCAGTGATAAAAGAAAAGCACCACGAAATAGCCGAGAGATTTTGATTCTGAACACTCACATTGAAGAGAGCGACAGACTAGAAAATGTGTCTAACATAAGAAGTATGAAGAAAGGAAATTATGTCACTTCAAAAAGACACAGATGATTTAAGGAAAAAGTGCAAATTGTTTTCAGAGAAAAGCCAACTTTAGTTGTTTTCTCTTCATACTCTGCCGTGGTGAAGTGCCACCGTAGTGTAAATGAGAAGTTTAGATTCAATTTGTAGACATTACGTCTCTGTACATTTGGGAATAATTAGGAAAGACTCTAGAGTTGAAGCAGTGACACAAATGGCCTGCGTGGGGACTGACTGAGGGGACCAAAGAGTGCAGGCTGCAGTGTGAGAGTGAGTTTGGGAGATCTAAAGAATAGTTCTTGAACTTCTCTAAGAAATCTAGGAAGGCGGTAAGTGTGTGGGCTTTTCAGTTTGAAAACTAGAAGGACTTTTTGAAAAAAAAAGGCACAATATCAGAAGAATGTATTTAGTTTTACATTCTAATAATAGAACTGGTGGGTAATTATTGCATTCGTTGGAGCTCAATAAGGAAAAGTCATTTTTCATTCTTGCCAGTTTAAAATGTTAGTGTGCGCGCGCACACACACACACACACATACACACACAAGGGGTGGCACAGTTATTTGGTTCTAAAAGCTCTTTGGATGTTTATTATCATTTGCTTCATCTGATTTCTTCCAAAAGTGTTCACACCTACAGCTTGGAAAATTACAGTTTAAATAAGAGTGATTCTTTCTTTGTTCTACCATTTTAGACTAAAATTGGAAATCACAATTCTAATCCCCTTTTCTTTCTGATTCTTAAATGCAAAAAACTATTAGTAATAAATGTCAGTTTCACATGGACGCACATCTATTTAAAACAACAGTCCACACAGACTCGAAAACGTCTGCTTTGTTCTTTCCTACCACCTGAACAATGTTAGAATCAGAGGCGTTTGTGTTGTTCCTTTTAATAATATTCAGCTTCAGTCTTCTTATATGTGTCATCAAATGAGCCCACACTGAAAGTCTAAAATCTCTTCAAAACAGGCCTTTTCTTTCCTACTGTTCTTTTAATTTTGCACATTATAATCATAACCCTCAAACCTGCAGGTTTACACAGGGGGTGGGAAAAATTGTAATTCTCGCCCCTGAAACATTGCCTTTCTCTGCAAGCCTTTTCTACCTTCAAGACTCCAGGGCTATGGCGGGAGCAGTGTATGTCTCATGGCAGGGCAAGCTATTCTTGGTCTGTGCTGTACTATACTTCAGAGTGTCATAGGCAGATAGATGATAGATAGATAGATAGACAGAGAGATAGATGCACACATACATACATACATATGAATGACAAATGTGTGTGAAAGAGAGAGGGAGAGGGAGAAGGAGAGAGAGAGAGAGCCGTTTTAAACCATCAGACAGTGGTTCAATAACATGTCACGGCATGTGTTATTTATTATTTGTAACACGGAACTAGAAATGTTTTAATAGGGAAATAGTTTTACATTCTCTGTGGTTAAAGTGGCATCCCAATGGAGATAATTGGAGAAATAGCACAGCAAACGGAGTATGAGCTCTTTTATGCCATCTTATTATATTGCCTATTCTTCCAAAGAAGTAATAAAGTGTGAGGAAAAATTTAATTTATATTAAAATTACATTATATTGAGAAATTATAGCGCACCAAAATAAGGTTTAAAATCTAACAGGCAACAAACCACATACTCAACATGCATCCATTAAGAACAACATATCAGTAAAGTTTTTTAGCACGCCATGTCTAAAATCAAGATTTTTTGTGAATCGATTCCAATGACTCATTATTTACTAGATATATTTCATGAGAGAGGATAATAATAGAGGTGATAGAACAGATTGGGTATCCCTTATCTGAAATATTTTGGATGAGAATTTTTCTCAGATTTTGGGCTGTCTTGGATTTTGGAATATGTACATATACATAATTCAGTAGAGCGAGGAAGAGACCAAGTGTTAATTTGAAATTCATTTTCACTCATGTTTCATGGACATTTTATACACACTGCTTGATGGTGGTTTCATGCAATATTTTTAATATGTTTGCATTTTGATTGCAAACAATCGCATAAGGCAGATACAGAATTTTCCAATTGTAGAATCACATAGAAACTCAAAAATTTTCAGAATTTTGAGCAGCTTGTAATTTTGATTTGCAAAGGAGATTCTCAACCTGTAGGTAATAAAGAAAATTATGCATTCAGATCTAAAGATTTGGAGAGAGACAAAATATAGATGATTCCAGGATTAATTAAAAAAAGATGCAAAGAGGACACAGAGATGTAAAGCTATTACCAACTTTCTGTTCTTCAGCTGTATAATGGCGACATTGAAGAAAAGTAAAATGGATTTTTTTCCTAAACATTCTTATTTAGTTAGACTTTTTAAAAAAAGAGAAGAAATTCATTAACTTCATTAACGAGGAAAACTGAAACATGTAATTAGCAGTTTTTAAAAACATTTCCCCTAAATTGCATTCATTTGTGTTATTGCAGTACACACATCTGTGAAGTACACAAACATCTGTGAAGTGCGGCAATCGTTTTTGATAATGGGCTCTTCAGTGCAAACATCTGGTGGTCTGCAATCCCAGATTATCTGATATTCTTAACTGGATAAAAAATTCAGATTCTGGTCCCAAGTGGCTTCCTCTCCCTGACTACTATCGGTATTAGTTTAAAACTCTTTGTTTGATGAGATAGATTTCCTTCTTCTGGGTTTCTTAAACATTTTCCCCTTTTCCAGGGCCTTTGGTGACCGCTGATTTTATATTTCAGTTTTCCCGTTATCCATACAGTTCTTAGGTATAGAATGGTTTTGAATAACAGATGGATTGCGTGAACTGACACCTCATGTTTATGACTACCATGCCATGGCCACTCAGAGTGAATATGTATATTATATTATATTATATTTATTATATATCTGTCTGATTTCAGCAACACATAGGGCTGAGGGCACAAGTGACTCAACACTTGGTTCTGCTGCTTAAGCAGTTTTCAATCCCGGCTCATTTGTACTTTGAAAAAGCACAGACCTTGATATGAAGTACACCTGCTTCATAATGCTGCTAATTTTTATTTCAAATGTGTTGTTGACTCAGTTATGCTTAATTCCCTTTGTCCTTTCCTTCTTTATGATGGAAATAACTTTTATGAATGTAAAATTTGTGTCCATGTCAAACATTTAGTAAGAGTCAACCGTCATTGTCATCCTTCCTTGCCACATCTAGCTGTGTTGAAATACGGGACAGAAATGCTATGTTTTCTTAACTTTGCTAACAGCAATATATTTTTAAAAGATATTTTAGCATATGGGTCTATTGTCAGTAATATGTAAGGATCTAGTGAATATGGAAATGCTATTTATTTTCTAACTTATTACCAATAACTAATATTTAAGACATTTATATAAAATGGGCAAATGAATCAGTATTTTATTTCATTAAGACAGTGTAGATTTTCTCATCTTAGGATACATATGTACATTTCTGGCATTTTGATTTCGAATGTAAAATATTTAAATTCTTGCAATTCTTAATACCTCATTATTTTGAAAATGTAAAATATTGCTAAGAATCATTTTAAACTTCTTTGAAATATACTTTTATGGGAAAAACTATAGAAATTATGAAGTTGTGCTGATTTTTAGATATACAAATAAACTAATTGTTCTTACCATTTTTACAATCAACTGTAATTTTGCCTCACATTTTTAGTTTGTATTTGATGAGGTAAATCTTATGTAGAGAAGAAAAATGTTTAACATAAAAGTGGGGCTTCATTTGGAAAAGCCATAATTTCATCAAGGTGAATTTAAATCACTTCTTCCATTTTGATCAATTTAGTTCCAGTTTCAATTAATTTTTGCCATGAACTGCATTTCATGGCTATTTCAATTTTGGAGGATTTAAGTGTATTTTAAATTCATGATGTGGTTTCAGAATTTTATATTCGGATATGAACTGTCAATAGTAGATTCAGAAATGTTCACTGAAGATTTCTACAGATAATGTCAAAGTAATCTTGAGGATATTTTTCAAAATTACTAAATATCATTTGTATAAAAGACCACATCAGAAATTATTCTTAGTGTTTGTTGTTGAACATTTACTTACTCTTCTAAAAACGGACTTCTAATACTAATTGAGACAATTATTCACTGTATTTCTGCTTTGACTTTGCTGATATAAGGTGAAGAAGTTTGTTGCTCGTCCTTCGCTGCCTCTGCTACTTTGCTACTTTGCCATTTTCTGCATGCCAAGGACTGTTTCTCCTCAGTGATGCACTCTGCCTTGGAGCCAGCCCACTGTGAATTGAAACCTCCACAAACTGTGAGCTGAAACAAACCTTTCCTCCCTTAGCTTTGCGTGTTGGATATTGTGTCTCGGCAATGAGAGAGGTAACTAAGACAATCTTTAAGCCGTAATTTTGCAGAAATAGCATCTAAAAATTTAAGGCACGGAACACAATTGTTGCTGTCACTTTAAGTATGATGAAATAATTGAAGAAATCATTAAAATGTGTAAGTGCGTCACACACTTAGTTACGAAATAGAATAAATGCTTTTATTCCTTGAAAGTTAACAAAAGACATTTTCTACTTTTTAAACTTCATTTCTGTTAATGAAGTGTAGCACAGTATCTGTCATCTTCCTGCAGGTAACACACTGTTTCATATCTTCTTTTAAAGATGTGTGAGTGGCCCTTTGCTAGCAAAACACCTTACAGAAATTCTCATATCTTGGAAGTTTTCTCCAGAGATTGCTATTCTATTCTTTCTCTTCATCATTTAGGTAGTTAAATGAGATAGTTCCTTTATAAACACCCACTAGTGGGTCTGATTCTTTCTCTAGTAGTAGCCTTTGCAGGAGATAGAGCTGGTGCAAAGCACACATTTAAATTCTAAAAAGAATTGTTCATATTATTTTGATAGAATAAAAAGTTATCTTCTCTTCTTTCCTAGTTTTAATCCATTTTCTTCTTGGCTCACAAAGGGGGCACAATTAGGTGAGGTGTCATGGTGGAGAGACCAGAGAGCCAAAGGGAGAGCCAGTCTCATTAATTGAAATTGTATTTCCTGCTTGTTAATTATCTGGATGCTCTGCTACCTGACTTGAGAAAAGTAACTTCTGAAAATGTTGAGATTTCTTTCTAAAAGATTATTAACATAAAGTTTAAATTTTAATTGGATTTGTGGTAAGTGACCTTTATTACTCCTGACAGGGACATGACATACAATAATTAAATAATCCCACTGGAGTCAAAGGATTCCAAATGTCACAAAGGCATCGAAATGGGGACAGACCGTGTTTCTACTTTTTTCAATAAATATAACAAAACAAGCCATGTCCATTAAGCTCAGGAGACACACAGGGACAAAACACTGAGCTGCTCGGGCCTACCTAGAACAGAGGAGTGAAGGCTAGGACCAGCAACTATGCATCTGAATTTGATTCTGATTAGATATTCTTTGGGGTGAAAAATGTATTAAATCAAATATTTGTTATATAAAAATATATCAAGTTATACAGTTCTGCATGCAGGAAGTTTTGGTGAAATCTCGGACATCAGAATTTACTCTGAAACAATGATTCAGCCAATGTATTCACTAAATGGAACAATGACTCATTGACTGAGAGTGTGATAACATTTGGAAAATAAAATAATTTGTACTTTCTAAAGAAGGATGAAATATGACTTCCGGCAGGGAAAACACTTTTTTAGGGGTTATAACATTATATTTATCTATTTTTTTCTTATCACCAAAAACATCAAATTTTCCTTATTTTTAGGAAGTTGGCCATTTCTTCAACCACATCTTCAAGGGAAGTCTTAGTAAAGCAAACCAAAAAGTAAAAGAAAAAGTCTTTCCAGCTTTTGATTTCCAAATGATTGAGCTCTAAGCAAGCCTCAGAACCTTTCAAAAATAAGTAAAAACAACACATGTGTGCAGACATCAAAATAACTGATTTCAGTCTTGTCTTTGATGGTCGTCTTGTCCTTTGTGAAAAAACAAAAATAAAAGACTAGCTGATAAGTATAGAAGGGCTGGTTATTTCCATTAGCGCTACCACAGTGTAGAGATCAAACTTCAGGCACAGTAATCACATCCTTATTGTTTGACCTGAGAATTAAAAGCCTTCAATTACTTAGTAATGTGTTTCCATATGTTTTATCAGGAGTATTTTAGACGGTCAGCCTGTCCTTCTCTTGAGAAGTATATTCAGTAGTGTCTTCAGTTTTATCCCTGCTCCAGAGGAATTGTGGCTATAAAGACATTCTCTGACTGCAAATATGTGACCATTGATTTCTTCCATTTGCAATTATAAATGCAATTCTGCATGCCAGAATCTATTGTCCTCACAATGGTCATATTTTTACAAATTATAACTATTACTATAGCTCAACACAAAAATCCACCATGTATACAGACTTACTTCCATCAAACAATTTCTTTGCTTCAGTATTTCTTCATATAAAAAGCTACTACTGGATTGTATATTAAGATGGGAAATGACCATTCAAATGTTACAGGGTACATATAAATCTACATGGTGCATTAAATATACCTAATTTGATGCCATGTTTTTTATTATTGTAATTTTCTCAATACTTTTCTTCTCAATTTTAATTCAAAAGTCATTAAAATTATGCTATTTGGTTCTATTGATAAAATATATCCACACACACTATTACATTACTATGCTACAACTCATTGCAAATCCTAGCTTCGTCAATTATTGTTGTGATATTTGCATTTATTATAATTCTTACAACTAATTTTCCATATACTACTCCAATAAAATAGAAATACATACTAAAATAGATAGCAGATAAAAGTTGTACTCAGAAAATTCATTCATTTAATAAATATGTAACTGATCTTGAGAATATATATTAACAGTTAAAAGCATAGGCAACTTTTGAGTAAAAATAAAGTTACATACTTCTCATTGACTCTTATTGCTCACAAACAAACATAGGGCACATCTTTGCAAAAATAATTTTATATCTTCATTCATTGCATATTTGGTGTGGTGGACTGATGTGGTCAATTTGAGCAGGAACACCCAGCTGGACTGAGTTGGTTTAGGGCGTAAAAGATCCACCTGAAGATTGTTGCCAACACAACATAAAGGAGAACAGGAGCAGAAGATGGGGCCCAGCTGTTTTTCAGGAGAAGCTCTGTTGTGGCTGGTTCTCCCAAAAGAAATTCGGCTGTTCTTGTCTCAGAAGAAACTTAGGGCCTTGCTGCCATCGAGGATGGCGGCTGTTCACTTCTGGAGAGCTCTGGTCTTCATCTCTGCCACAAGCATCATATCCTGTATCCAGTAAAGATTTCTTCAGCCATTTAGTGCAGACATGGATGTACATGGAACAGTGCTGTGGGCTCCCAGCCCTTTATTGGATCTTTCAGGTCCCCAGCGTACAGGTAGATGTTCTGTATTTTTCCTGCATTTGGCTTGTGTGAGTGAATACTGTAACTTGTAAATGTCCTGTATTAAATCTACTTTCTTGCAAACCATTGACTCTAGAAAGGTAGCTAATACATTTGATATGCTATTAAATGAATATTTAATTATTCATATATAATTTTGAAATATAAAAGGGTTTCCCTGAAAATTCAGAATATTCCTTCTGCTCAAATTGTTATGATTCATTTGATAGAAGGAGAGATGGGAAGTAATGCTATTCCAATGAACCATGAAGTAAATTATGAATTTGCTAGCAAATTCAAAGTTTGAGAAGTCTACCAAAAATAAGTCCAAAGATCTAGAGTTTGGAAATTCAATAAAATAAAAAGAAATTGGGCTTCAGAAAGAAATATCTGGTTAAGGTTTATGAGCCTAAGGCCACAGCAGTTTTCTTGAAGTAGGTGCTGATAGAATTTTAAAAATTGTTAATTGCCTTTAATATTCTTTGAGTGTATTTTGAGTTATGGAAATGAACTGAGAATGTATACGTAAGGTGGATCAATATTTTTTCAAATCCGAAAATTTTGAAGTCAGTGTTTCTACAGTGTACTTTCATTTTCTTAAACTAAATATAAGAATTAAAAAAAAAAGTTTGGAGCAAATGTATTTTACCATAGAAAAATTGAGTATCTTCAGAACAGATAAAAATCTTTGTTTTTCACAAAGTTCTTAAAATACAAAACTCTCTCTGGACCTGTACATATGCATGAATCTATATAAACAGGAACTTGCTGCAATACTTACATGGAAATTAAGGTACTGTACTCTGGAATATCACATCTTGGGAGAGGATAGTGGATTTCCTCGTCTCCTACAGATAGTTTCAGCATGTCAATATTAAGTAAGCTGTTGCTATAAGTTTTTATAGGTATCATTTATAAGACTGAAGCTTTATGTCATATATTATAAAAGAGACTAAGAGACTGCATATTGGGAGATCAATATATAAACAGAACCAAATATACAGACAGTTTGTAACAAAGTTATAAATATTTAGAATAATGAGAAAAATACAATATTTTCAATAAGTAGGATGGGAGCAACTGAATAGTTACACGGGGTAATAAGTTAATCTTGATCAATACATCAGTGCATCCAAAAATATGAATTAGGTAAAGTATAAATTGTGAAAGGTAAAACAATGATTTGGGAAAATAATACTGGAGGATGTCTTTATGAACACAGTATTAGCTAGGATATCTTTCTATGACATTATAAAGTCCTTACAATTAGTAATATATTTATAAATTTAGTAACTTCAGAATTATAAAATTTTGTTCATTGAGAGATACCCTTAAAAGGTGAAGAAGCGAGCATGATGTGGGATGTCTTATATTTATGTTTTAACTGCTTGTTTTAAGACTATTTGAAGATCTCTAACTACTCATTAAGTAAAAAAATGTAGAAAAAGGAGCAAAAGATGTTAGTTATTAAACATACTGTAGAAGAGTACCCCAATGGACATTAACTTTATGAAAAATTGTTCATCCTCAGTCATCATCAAGGATTTGACTGCTGTAGCCACGAAGTGCTACCAGTGCAGATGCACAAGAATGGCAAAAACAAAGAGAAACAAAAACCAGTTAACAGCCTGAGATGTGAACATATTATCCTTCTTACACAGATGAAGGAAATACACATCTTCAGTCTATCCAACTATTCTGAAGGTGTTTTAACTCTCTCTTTTTTGTTTTTTCTTTTGAGACAGGGTCTTCTCTGTAGTTCAGGGTGACCTCAAACTCCACTACATACCTCAGGTTGGCCTCAAACTCATGGAGATCCCCCTGCCTCAGTCTCCTGAGTGCTGGGATTGCAGGGGTGCCCCTCCATGCCCGGCTGACCCTATCTAATTTGGTTGAAAATACACACGGTCGGCAGTTGTGCTTCCGTCTTGATAATGCGCGTGTACACACAGACAACTGAGGGTATGTGCAAAGCTGCAAGCGGTTCTATGAAAGCCGAAATCCTAATCACCAGTAAAATCAATAAATATTTGTAAGTTCATTCATTTTAATACTGAAACATAATCTAAATGCAAAAAGCAAATTTCAACAGTTAACAAAGATGAATTTCAGAAATGTGATGTTGACTAAAAGCCACGTATATGTACATATATTGCACATTTTATGTTCATTGCAAACAGCATGTGCTATTATGTATTATGCACAATATATTAATTATAACATATCAATTATTATATATGTTTTTAAATAACTGCATATATATTTCATATTATATACTATATGTCTATCTACACAATTTGTATATTATATAATTTGTACATCAATTTAAAGTTAAAAGCCAGGCATGTACTGTAGACTTGTAATCCCACAACTCCAGGAGACAGAGCCAGGAGGAATACAAGTTCTAGCCCAGTTTTGGCAACTTAACAAGATCTTGCCTCCAAATATAAAGATGGAGATGCTATAGCTCGGTGTGAAGGTCCTTGGTTCAATTTCCAGTTTCACCAAAGAAAAAGTTAAATTAAAGGTACTGATTACTTCTGGGAAAAGGAAATGAATACTACTAATTGCCAAGGAGGAAAGGGTGGCCATGCCTGGATTCCCAGGATACGCATCCTTCTTTCTAGACCTGAGTGCCGCTCAGTTTGTGGTACTGTACTTCACTGTACCGTTCAGGTGTGTCTTGTGTCTCTGATCTCAAGTGAGATATCTTAACTGAGATTCAAAACATAAAGACTAATGAGACAGCTAAGTTAATATAAATACATATAAATAAAGCATGCGCAGGAACACAGGGACAGGTAGAGGGTAGGAGAGGAATAACCTAATGATCTGAACAGTGTGAAGGTAGACCGGATCCCAGACTGGCAGAAGCGGTTGAGGGAAACATTATGAAGAGCAAGTCAGCTTTGTCCCTCGGTGTCCTTGAACAGTTGGAAGGAGTGTGTCTCCTTTCCGAAGGAAGAAGAGCAGGTGATTGGTTCATTCAGTTAGCACCTGCTGCTCATTAGTTTGATTTCTAAAACTACAAGCCAGCGATTCAGAATGAATCTGAACAGTCCGTACATTGAAGAGGCCCTTCATGTCACAAGACAAGGAGATGTGTACATGGCTTGTTTTTGCTTAGAACTTCATTCCTTAGTGTCTGTAGTCCTGGACTTAGCAGATGCCCGAAATAGCTTTGATTCGTCATTTAAATTGTGGTAGCTCAGGAGCGATTTTTCACATGTGAGGACATTACTGACACTCATGTATGACTACTTTAACTTCAGTAATATTTATACATTTTACCTGGAAATATAATTAAATACGATGGTTATTTAGAAAGGCCTGATACTGAAACAATTTAAAATAAACTCTTGCTGCTCCTCCACCACTATTACAAGATATGACTACAACTACAACTGGCAGGCATTTCAGGAAATTAATTCATTTCCTTGTTAATCATCCTTTAAATAACAATTTTTTTCTGACCAATTAATTTGTGCCTCATATTATTTTCAGTGCTTTATGTTTATAAACTATTTTAAATTTTATTTCATTCTTTGAAGTTTTACAAAATATCAGTGAAGTAATTTATAGTCAATGGAATATTTTTGTTTTGTTTTTGGAGTTTAGAATATTGAATAGCAAACTATTTGAATAACTAAAAAGTCTCTTTCTCGCTCTCTCTTTCTCAGCAGAGTTCAGTTATACTGTCATAAATCATAATATATAAGTATTCTAGCCTCAAAAAAGTGAACCATACTTGAATTTACTAATGTTGTCTAAGTACATGATAATAAATTAGAAGCCTAGTAATTGTTTCTATTTGAATATTGCAGGAATATATTCTTGAGTATCTTTTCTATTTTAGATGGTGTATAATTTTATGACTAATATTTTACACTAAATTAACCTCTCATTTTCAATATGTAACTACTGGCAGGAAGGCATCTATGTGGAAAATAGATTATCCTGTACAGTATCGATCTTCCTGCAATTACTATTACCTTCTAGAACTAGTATATTTTCTAGTCAGTCTTTTTTGTTGTTATTTTAATTATAAACATGACTTAATATTTTTTAAAACTTATACCATTGTTTACTAAAAATGTTTGGAGGAAAAACTTCAGACTTACATTATATTTTACTCACGAATTTAGAAGACAAAAATCATAACTGTATTCAATATGCCTTCCCATAGCACGATTCTTAAATAATTCATCTTTATTCAAATATATTTTTCAGTTCTGGGAAGAAATTTTAAGAGGAAAAATTATGACTTTGTCTTCTACAACCTACAAACCAGTATGGAAGAGGGAAGTGTTTTTAAAATATGCTGTTTTATGCTCAAGTTGAACAGCAAAGTGTGGATGATAGCACCTAGAAAGTACAAAACAATACTCAGTGCAGTCCAAGATACAAATGTGAGTATCAAGTATTTTTCAAATGAAAGTGTAGCCCAAAAGCAGAAATTTAGTCAAACAAGAAAAATGTTTGAAAGCACCTATTAAACATAAATACCAAAGGGAAAATACTTTTTATAAACTTTTGCAATTTATGATATTTGGAATTGTACGAAGCCATCCCATTTAACTTTCTGCAGAGTCTTCCGTGAATCTCACAAAACAAATGAAAACTTGTGAGAAAACCAGTGTTAGTAACCTACAGCACAGTTGGGCTGTTGTGTGTGGCCTGTGGACAACACACAGATGCAAATTTTGATTTGAGAACATTTTTCATTATCCAAGCTGATGACATTTCAGTGAGTCAATTTAACATTTTGACCATGAAAAAATCTCAAGACTTGATCACACTGTGACAAAAATAGGAAGTTTATAGTTGGCATTGTTCTGAAAAGACAGGCTGATCTCATTCAGAGATTGATATTTATTTGAGTATTTCCTATTTCTTCCAACTGTCATGTTTTCTAAGCAAGAAGTCAGATAACTAATATTCAGAAGAATAATACTTAAAACCAACACATCCTTGTGTATTTACCATCATAATTGTGTTAAAGAGGGCTACATGGAGTTACTTTGAAAACTCAGTATTTCCTCTTGAACATTCCTGGTAATAATGTCTTTCCTTCCTTTCACTATTGGCAAATTCAGTCCTGTTGGGCATTTGTCCCAAATGGCAGTCTCAACAAAAGCAGAATAGATAAGATGCTGTATGTTTCAAAAAGCTACAAGACAGGATTTTTGTGGTTTTTACCATAACAGAGATTATTAATGTTTGAGGAGATACTGATCTTTAACTTGATTTAAACATTATACAATGTATACAAATATCAAAACATTGCTCAGTACATATGCACTTACAATCTTTATGATTTTATGCTTCACTTAAAAATAAATTTTAAAAAGGAGAAAATGTCAGGTGTAGTGGCGTATGCCTGTAATCCCAGCACTTGGAAGGAAGGCTGAGGCCAGAGGATCACTGTGAGTTTAAGGCCAGACTGGACTACATAGAGAGATGCTGTCTCAAATAAACCAAAAGAATAAATAAATTTTAAAAAAATGGAGAATAGAGGACAAAGGTGAATTCTGGTTATGTTTTATTTAAAGTGGTTGTGGTCTTCTTACAACTGACCTTTCCAGACAAAAGGCCAAGGCTTGACTTGTGAATTTATAGGTACTGGAATGGAACAGTACATTATCTGGATAAGGGGCAGGGAGAGCCAGATCCTCAAATGTACATAGAAAATAACTCAGACTCTAGAAGATGTTCAGCCAGAAGGGATCTTGGTATTTGCTTGTTTGTTTGTCTTTTGGGAACTACTACTGTTAGATCCTAGTGTGGCTTGCTTTGACTGGCAAAATGCCTTAAATTCAGTAACTGCCAGGTATGCCATCTCCATCATACAACTCTGACCAGGGTTTGCCTACCATACTCCTAGACACGCAGGGAGAAGGCAACCAGAAACTTCAGGGATCATCCCAGCACAAAACAACTCCGGATGTTTTTCCCAAGCCTGTTCTCTATCAATCATTCCTTTATGTGGATAAATTCTGCCTGGCTGGTGGCAAGGACAAACAGGGCAGGAAGACTGGACTGATCTCAGGTAGCCCTTCCAAAAAACGGACTCTATTCTCTTATTCTAAATGAACCGAGGTCCTAGTGCATATCTGTCAGTTGTATGGTCGCATGGGAAGTAATTTCAACCTTTGCTTCCTGTTAATGCATTTTCTGTTTAGGAAGCCCCAACATACATCCTTAATAAAATTTTTCCAAGGACATTATGAAAATCCTTGGGACTCTAATTTTTATGTGAAAATCAGACATTAAATTGCTTTTCTACTGAGGAAACAATGACTTGAATCTTAGGCTGGTCATAAAAGATCAGTTTTTAACCCTGCAAACATCTATATTAGTATCAACTCATCAGCCAGAATAATAACAATAGATGAAGGAAATAGCCTCAACTTCCTTTCTATAGACCAACGTTCACTACGTGTACTTGTGGAATCCAACGATGACTAAATTAGTACCTCAGGACAAGTAGAAATATCAACAACATAACTTGGCTCTATATGGTGGACATTGATGGTTTAACAAATTTTCTCAGTCAGGCCCTTGAGGACATGTCTGAAGTCCATTCTGCAGACTGACCTCATGCTTCTGCTTGGAGTCCTGGTGACAGGCAGTTAATTCAGAGCTGTAAAAGGGAAAATGATCAGATGTGATTTCAGCTCCCCTCGGCCATATGAATCAGAGTAGCTGAGAGAATGACGTGGTCATGCCAAAATTCATTTGAAGTCAAGAAGATGCTGAAACAGGATGGTTAATTTTGGAAGACAGTTCTCCACGAGTTTTTCATTTTTCTGCTGCTCTCTTAAGCAAAGACTTTATTTTTCTTTTCTGCAATATCTTCTCAAAGGTGTTTACATACAAGATATTTTAGGATTATAGACATTAATGTCTCTCTCTGGAGACACAGGGGAGATTTGCTCCAGGAGCAAGCCAATAACAACAATGTGTCCCTCCCAGAAATAGACTGGCAGGTTCATTATCAGAGTATCTAGATTAAAGATTTCCTAAGCATTGTGGTTACACAGCTGTGATGTAAACTCACATCATGTATGTCCCCCACCTGGGCTGCTGCACCTCACCTCGTGGAACTTGAGTCAAGGGAACAAATGCAAACATGCCGTACATTCTGTCTGTTGTTCTTTAAGTAAAAATCTTCTATAGATCGAGGTATGCCATATATTCTTGCAGCACCACACATGTTATCTTCACTTGTTGCTTGAAAGTAGAGTAAAACCTCAAGTTCTCCACAGTTCTTAACAATACATTTACTCCTCTGTTGTGCTCAAGTAAAGGCACAAGAATCAAGATTTCCTTCCTCAGTAATGTATCTTTACAGGCAACCATGTAATCTATTATTACACCTAAATTATCCACGAGAATATATAGTTCTAATTGTATTTGTCACCTAAAAATATTCCATGTGTCCTCATCTCTAATGTTTAAGAATAAATGTTGTGTGGTAAAGAGCAGCATTTGAAACTTTCCTGAAATTATGTTTTTTCTGCAAGAAGAGTTCACTACACTAGTGTTGATTTTAGACTTGGGAAGCTTATTTTTCTATTTCAAATTTAAACTGAGAGAGTAATCAGCAACAACAGGGCTGTAGGGGAAAACAGCATGCTGAAGTAAAAGTAGTTTTGGTTCTTTGAATTATAGAGATTCACTTTGTTACAAGATTTATGTACAACCTAAAGCTATTCACATTAAAAAATATTTCCCTAGTGATTAATCTACAGCCTTTGAAAAAAGCAATGCAAGCTTGAAAGTATTTGATAAAAACTTTGAAACATTTTGTTTTGAGAAGTCTATAGTTAGGATTTTAAGACAATTCAAGATACAAGTTTTCATAAAAGCTACCATAGAACCACCAGTTTTTAGAATTCAATACCATATATAATGAGTTATTTGGAGCATCACTGATTTATGACATATGATTATGTTATTATATATTTATAGTCGTCATGTAAATAAAATGTCTGTAAACAAACTATCTTGATGCATATTTATCACAATTAATGTATAAGCTTTTTAAAAGTATGACATTTCTGAGAATTGACTGAAGAAAAATTTAATACAATTAACTCAATAGATTTATTTGGATGGAAAACCAGTCTAAATCAGTTAACTCTAAATTATGAAAAAAATATTTTCAAAGCAACGCAAAGAAACATGTATATTAGCCAGCAAACTTTAATTTAGCAAAATATTGCTTAAACAGGGTCTTTAGAGTCCTAATGCTAATGTTAGTATAAAGAAAATTTGGTTAGAGATATTGTACCCTGCCATGGGAAACTGTCAGATTTTAGGAATTAGTGCATTCTCTTATATGGAAAGGATATATATTTAACTTATTCCTTTTTAACTTTTGTGTTTATAGTATGCTATACAACTTCAAAACATGAGGTTTTTTATGTAATATATTTTAAAGATAATTTTGCTGTCTCCTAATTGTCTTTCTGAATGTTTCATGTGCATGTAAATCTGTGACATTATGCTCTTTTGCACAATTCATTTCTTCCACTTTTCAAATCATCCATCTGATTTTTCTTTTATTAGTTCAAGTTTATAATACACAATGAATACATTCATTGTGGAAAGTCAGTACATGAACATAATACATCTTAATTATTTTTGTTTCCCCTTCCCTTCTCCTCTCTCCTCTCTCCCTCCATCACTAAACACTTGCTATGGTTTGTATCTAGATGTCCTCCCAAAGCCTCACACCATCATAGGTGGGGCTTTGGGGAGGTGGCTGAATCTAGAGTGTGTGCTGCTGGGATCAAGGATGTGATGGTGGGATTAATTCATTGTGTGATGCTAGGAGTAAGGCTTCTTCACCCTGGGTGTGAGTGATACCCAGCCTCAGAGTGGGCAGCCTGAATAAGACATAAAGGCACAAAGTGCTGGTCACTTGTAACTTGCTGCTTGCTGCCTTTCTGCCTTCTGCTTTCTGCCTGCCATGAACTGTTTCTCCTTCACCATGCCATTCAGCTTTGGAGCCAGCCAGCTGCGGACTGAAACCTCTACAAACTGTAAGCCAAATAAACCTTCCTCCCTTGACCCTGACTGTCAGATATCTTGTCTCAACAACAAAAAAGTAACTAAGATGATACCCTTTCTGTGTACAAAAGGGTCGCCAGGGTGAAGAAGGCCTTGAACTCCTCCTGGCTTCAGCCTCCCAAGTGCTGGGATTATGGGTGTGTGCCACCACTCCTAACAATAAGCAAGATTTTTTGGAAAGCAAGTACATTATGTGTGTGAGCTATTACTAGAGGAGGAAAGATGGATAAAGGAAATAATTAAATATATCTTACTGAATTGTATAGATCTCTTACACAAGTATTTCTTCTTAATTTCAAAAATATTTAATTACTTATTCTATTCATTTTTGAGCACACATTTTTTTATTTAAATATCCACATCAGATAATAGGGTGCTGTAAACTCCACGAATATTACAGGCACATATGTGAGACATACACTTCAGTATTTCTGCTTAGAAAAAATTTCCTTTTCAAAAGTAAACTAGAAAAAAATTATACATTTTAGTAGCTCGTGCTTTTTTTATAACATACACTTTTTAATAACATAGTCTACTAGGAAAGCTGTTCTTGTTTGCTGGAAAGGGTTTGTTTAGTCTACATCGTGCTCCATTGTGAATCTAGTCATAGGAAAAAAAAAGTCACCCCTGGATTTTGCAATGAGGAGAACAAATGGAATCAATATTTGTTTGTCTGCCACTGAACTAAATGTCTTGGATATGTGCTTATTCTGTGTGGCATAAACAAATACCTCCATTGCCTCTAGCAGGAATTTGTTACTGACAGTCTTATTGGGACCTTTGTTAACTAACTCCACATTCCTCCCCTTTCCACAGTTTTATATCTCACACAGAACTCTGAATTTAACACTGAAAATAGTGAAAGCCTCAGTAAGAGATATTTCTGGATTTTATAGTTCTTATTCCAAAATAGAGGAGTAAAAGGAGCCCGATGCTTAAAGTAAGCACATTTCGTGACATTGTTCTTAATACTTAGTACCAAAAAGTATTATTTTTTCAGGAAATACACTTACTATGGAACAAAAAGAAATAAGTCACATTTGAAATTTATAGAATTCATAATTGGACCATTAAAAGCATGCAAATTTTTCATACATATCTCGACAGCATTTGCAAATGTAAGTATAAATAACATAAGTAAATACCATTCCATCATTAAAAAGTGAGATTATTAAACAAAACGTATTTGTTCTTATTCTGGATGCTTTAAAACAGGAGGGAAATGTTGCACATAATAAAATACTTATTTTAAAAATTATAGTAATTTCAAATAGATTGAGTAAACCCTAGATTTAACAATTGAGTGACTGAATTACCACTGAATTCTTACCACGTTTTTGACACTACATGCTAACAAACCAATTAGTTTTGTCTTTGAAAATTTTATAGCATTTATTTGTAAAAGTCTCTGCAAGTCTAAAAGTAGTGTTTCAAGGAATTTAGCATGGCAATCACTAGCAATGGATAGTAGATATCTGTGCAAAATCTTTGTAGTTATACTTTAGTCAGTATGGGTAATCTAACTCCTTCACACACACACAGACACACACACACACACACAGACCCATTGCTTAATTTGTAGTTTCTATTATGTTGTATTACTGACATGATGGTCTACAGCATTTAAATTAAATACAGACATTTTATCCCTGCAACTGAGGAGTAAGAAAGTGGAAGCAATAACAGTGAAATGTAGTTCAATTAGAAAATGCAATAGATTCTAAAATATATGTGGCCAAAAACTCACTAAGGTGAACTGTTTGAAATTTATAATTGATTGTTATCTATATATATTATTTTGCAACCTGCAATAAATATTACAATAATATATATTGTAATTTTAGTAGGAAATTAGCCAAATACTTTATTATATATTACTTCATGTAATGATACTTACCTTTTAATTATTGTAAACTAAACCATCAAAAATATTTCTTTGAAAACATACAGCCAGAGATATATGACTTAAATAAAGCACATCTGAGCCTTTCTACACAAGTTGAAATTGCCAGTCATCCAGCATTATTCATCTTCAAGAAAAAGTAAAATAAAATGAGACCCGTAGTAGATTCTAGATGTGACCACAATTTTTTCCACACCTGTGCCCCCTTCCTCGAGCTGCCCTTGGACTCTACAGGTAGCCCTGGCTTTGTGAGTTGCTCTGCACGATGCCACATTAGCCACGGCATGGAAGCAGAGGCCTGAAGCTGCCGCACAGGGCTTGTTTTCTCTTGCAGCAGCTCGGGTTTTGCTCGCTGCTGCTGTGAGAAGCCCAGCTTAGCCTGTCAGATGGCGATAGCCGTGACATCAATCTAGGCGACAGTCTCCAGGACGTGTATGGGAAAGATGTCATGCCTAGACAGCCGAGCACCAATCAGTCCATCTGCTTAGCATGGATGCGAGAGCGAGCCTAAGAGATGAACGAACTAGCTCAGTTCAGAATAATTCCTGTGATAAACCATAACACTGGGATCTAATTAAACGGTGGTAGTTTTAAGCCTCCTTTTTCTCAGTTTGTTGAACAGATAAAGACACACATAAACAACACACAACTAAATATTTTGGGTTGTGGATTGTATAACTTTTACACAAAATACTGAAAATGGAAGGTTTTGTAGCAATTTTAGAGTTAAATCTGCAGGTGCAAAAATGGATTATAGTAATAAAATTTAAGAACTACTCTTTATTATTTAAAGTATGTTTAATGTTTTGCACTTACTTCACATACATTAAGACATTATATTCCCACATCAACCCAATAAAAAAGTGCTAGTTTTATCTCTCCTGTTTTGCATTGGAAGAAATTCTGTTCAGACCAGTAAAAGAGATACTGCTTTGAACTGAGAAAGTCTGGTAAAGAAAGTGTACTCTTAACTGATAATGTTATATTGACTGTGCGAAGATGATCATGGTACATTATAAAGTAAGTAAAACAAGAAATAAAATATCACATAAATTACAAACAAATTTTTTGTTAAAAAAATCTTGTATATAGATGGGAAGACAGATAAAGAAATGGCTTATATCTCAGTTTCCTATTGGTACAAAATACTGTAAAATGTCATTAAATGAAACAAATGATTAGCTTATAGTTCTCTAGGTCAAATCACACTAAACTCAAATCCAAGGACTGGGAGATGTGTTTTCTTTGGACACTCTAGAGAAGAATCTCGTTCCTGCTCTTTTCAGTTGTTGGCAGGATTTTGTTCCTGCAGCCTATTGAAAAGATGTTGGTCTTTACTTACTGGTTATAAAATGAGGGCTTTCTTCCTACTTCCAGTTGCACCAACATTCAGTGGCTCATGGCCTTTCCCCACATCTTTAAAGGGAGCAATCTTGTGTTGAGTCTTCCTCATATTGGATCTCTCTAATCTACCACTCTGGTCTTTTAGAATTTTAAGAATTGACGTAATTAGACAAGGTGCATGTCAACAATCCGAAATAATGTATGTGAAGTACCTAAACATGATCACATAAGTAAAATCACTTTTACTATGTAAAATAACATATTCACATGATAGTAGGACCAGAATATGGGTATTTTCAAAGTGCCTTATTCAACTAAAATTTGGAAAATATATGACCTAAAGTTATTTGTAAATACTGAATTTCTGGATGAGTTTTGTTTCCTTTTTTGGCTTGAACCGAATTCTCTGATATTTCTTTAAGGATACTGTATTAAAAACATGATATAAAATATTTATATTCTTAATACATTACTAAAAAGTACTCTACATACATTTTTAAGATATTTAATGTTTTCTGTACTTGAGAAATAATTACAATACTTAACTATTTATATCCTAAACTTGGTTTTTATCTTATGTCGTAGTCAAAATAATTTTGTCATGTAACACAAAACTGGACGTGTTTTCAGATTTATAGTATTTCTAGTGGATATGCTTTTTACTAGTAATCATATGAAACAATTAAAAATAGAACTTAGGAATATAAATTATTCTAACTTGGGTTGGGGATTTTGCCTAGCAAGTGCAAGACCCTGAATTCGATCCCCAGCACTCCACCCCCCAAAAAAAAATATATTCTAGCTTTCACTAATACTCTATTACAGTATTTTCATTTATAGTTTCTCATAAAAATAGCTAATCATTTTCTTGAACTTCTTTCATAATCATATTGAATTTATTCACTAATTATGCAATCCAAAGTAGTATAGAAGATCCTTGAAAAACCAACATTCAAAAATATTTTGAATTTTTGGGGCTGGGGATTTAGCTCAGTGATTAGAGTGCTTGCCTTGCAAGCACAAGGGCCTGAGTTTGATCCCCAGCACCAAAAAAAAAAAAAAAAAAAAAATTTGAATTTTTGGACCCTGTAAAGGCATGAGTGTGACTGTTTTCAAAGCTCTCATTCTTTCCTTCTCTCTTTCCTTTGTCTCTCTTTCTTTTCATTGAAATGCTGTCTCTTTCCTTAATACTTTGGCCCATTTAAATTTGTGTTTCTTGATACCTCCATTACAATTTGTTAAATTTTGGTGCCTCATACACTATGTTGTCTTTTGGAACTCTCACGGTATTCACACCGTACGCTCATTTCATGTGATGGACGCTCCATGCGACCTGACAGTAAGGAGCCCTGGACATGCACAGCACACGTATCCCCTCTGCTCACATGCATATCCCCTCTGCTCACACGTGTATCCCCTCTGCTCAGGGTTGTGGTTTGCTGTTCTAGCGTATTCACTTACATTTTACTTCAATTATTATTCGCCTACCTACATTTGAGAGTTAGCATTATTAAGAATTTCGAAGAGGTGACAGCAGAGCATTAAACTAAGTGTGGCGTCCTTCTGAGCCTGGGTGCTGTGAAGCCGGCCCTGCTTCCTCCTTCCCGTCTCATTTACCTGATGTACTGAGCCTTTCCATGATAGCCTTCCAGATGAATGAAACATCCCGAACCGTTGTTCATTTTTTAAAGGCAATCCATACCAAGATGCTAAAAATTGTGGTCATCATGAAGAAATACTTGAATGGATCAGAGGGGAACTGAGTAGCCCACTGGCTGGAGCAAAAGTGATGGTGATAATATGTTCAGAACTGAAATATGACTACTTAATGCTTTCATTTGTGAAGAGTGAAATAAGGAAAAAGTACAAATGAAAACAATGATTGATTCAAAGCCTTTATCCCCTGAAACAAAGGTGAGCAGTAGTAATCATAAAGCTATTGGAGTTACCTACAATTTTATTTATTGATCCATAACCCTTGAAGAAAGAGAGTGACTGACTTAGGTCAGTGAAAAAGCAATTCAGGTCACACTGCAAGCCAGAAATCTTTCAGGACACAATATGAAGATGTTTATATCTTTGGCAACGGAAAATCAGATTGTACTGAAAACCAAATCCTGTTTTGATTTTTTGAGTTGCAGAACCACAAAAGGTTGTAATTTCATAGCCCAGGAATGTGATCACAAAAAAAAAAAAATCAAAATTCAGTAAAGAGATCTGGGAACTGGAGACCAAGAAGAGGACACTGTGTGGATAAACCTTGGACTTGAACTTCAGGGTCTTCTTAGCTCTCTAAATTTTGGAAATGATCCCATACCTTTTATCACGGGAAAGGAAATTATAATTCATAGAAATCAAAGACAGCCTTACCTAAAGGTGGATACATATGAATGAAGCTTTTTCTCTCGATCTTTTACCTTCTATCTTCATTGTCTCTAAGTCAATAACTAAATGAAAATATTATGTATAATAATACATAGTTGAATAATAGTTGAGACATATAATATGGGAAGAAAAGACTAACTTCCTAAAAACTGCGTAACTGGCAAACATGTAACGTAGAAATGTGGAGAATACTTATGGGCCTTGTCTTTGATGACATTCAACTGAAGAAGTGAAAGCAGAATATAAAGCTGGTCATCAAGAGAGTTTGTTGACATGGAATGGATTTCTAATGGAGTGGACCAGTATGAAAATCCTAGTAATGAGCTCTATAGCCAATGGTGATAAAATTGCTACAATTCTTCTATGTCAGTTTTATACTGACATAGAGCTACATAATAAAAAAAGAAACACACACACACACAAATACCCTAGTGATTTAAGAGAGCAACGATTTATTCAAAGCCAGTGGTCATCTGCATAGTTTTAAGTCTAGACCGTGTTGGATGGATTATCAGACATAAGCTGCTAGCAGACACATGGTTGGAATGTAGCAGGTCTATGATCATCTGGGCTGATTCTTTGGTCCCTCTTTCTTCGGGAGATTAATTCATAGTGAGATGATGTGATAGATGTTCAAATAAAAGGATGAACATGTGAAAGGCTTCTTAAACTATAGTCTGCACACAGACACAGACTCCCTCCCACTGTAGTCCATTGGTCAGTGAATCAAAGAACCAGTCAAGATTAAAAAAAAAAAAAATAAAACTCTGTATCCAAGTGGGATCCTTGGGGAAACTCCAAAGTTGCATCACGAAGAAGTTAACACAGAAAGGAAGAGATAATTGAGCTATCTTTCAAATAACCAATCTTCCTTGAAGCTTGCAAAAAGATGTAATTCTCACTGCCTTGACAGAAAATTGAAAAATGAGTGACATAACTCACCAAAGTGGCCATATTAGAGAGGATTTATTGTGTGAGAGTTGGAAGCCTGTGTGTGAATATGTTCTTCCAGAATCTAAGTGACAGTTTCTTATTGGAGCTATACAGAATGCACCAGTGGAAGGCTAAGGTTGGCAGCATCCCTGAGAAGATCATAGTTGTAGGTATGGAGAGTTGCCAAAACCTTATCTTCAAGGTGACAGTGAAGAATATTTCCTACTAGCAGAAGCGAGTGGCATTCAGCTATCAGAGTAAAAGTAGATATAATTATCATAACTGACAAGAAGGTAATAATGGGAGCCAGGGAGCCCTGACCTGTATGAACCTCTGGCAATCGCTATCACGGCAACTAATGAGGGTATGTCTTAGTTACTGTTCTCTTGCTGAGACAAAATACCAGACACCCAAAGTTAGGGGAAGAAAGGTTTATTTGGCTCACAGTTTGTAGAGGTTTCAGTCCATGATCAGCTGAGTCTGATGCAGGGTGGCAGGCAGACAGGCAGAAGGCAGCAAGGTAAGCAAGGAGTGCAAGCAAGGGAGCTAACCAGCTTCTTTCTGTCCCTTATATCTTATCCAGGCTGCTAGGATGAGGGGGGGTGCTAAACCAATCAGTGGACTTATTTAGTAATCGTGCACCCTTAATCCCAGCATCACACACTCTAGATCCAGCTATCTCTTACCACGTGAGGCTTTGGGGGGACATCTAGACACAAACCATAATAGAATATAACTTGATTTCTCTACCACCCTCAATATCAAGAGATAGTGAGGATAAAAACCCGTAACATTCTATTGGAAACTGATTATTTTCCACCAAGTGAAATATTGTATTTGGTGTATTTCACAGTTCCATCATCTACTATCATTTTAGTCCATTAAGGATGAACTCTGTAATGACACACGGGTTTGTAAAGTGAGAATTCCCATCCTTCTCTAAAGGAACCTACAAACATTTACTATCAGAGCAGGAAAAAATAGCATACATTCAGCCACTATTAAATAAGAATCTCAGATTTTGGCATAGTAGTCTCTTGATGCAGTGAATGGATACCGAGTTTGGTGATAAACAGAACCTTGCCTAAGTCTGTTTCGTAGTGGCTCCAGTTGGAGACCAGACCCAAAGTTTGATTATTTCCTCAGTTTCTTGGCTGTGTGCCTTGTTGAAATCATTCCAGTCAGGTTTCCTGCCTAGGGATTAGGAGGATTTATAGTATAAATTATATAATTCCTGAAAATATTCAAAAATTCAGGAATAATACTTCCCGGTAAATATACATTCATTTTCTTTTATGTTCCTGGAAAAAAAATAAAAGGAAACAAAATTATAGAGTGCTCAAAGGGGAAAGAAAAAACTTAGAGGTTATTAGGACAAAAAAGGAGGTTTTCCAGTTCCAGTCAAGCCAGCAAACTAGCAGTCTCTGCTCAAAAATTTAAAAATGTTGGAAAGTTTTGATAGAGAAGAGGAAATATGAACAAGAGGAATGAGCAAGCCACTATAACACACTGCTGGAGAGCTTGAAGGCCGTTGTGCAAGGAAGTGTGTGCTGGATTGTGACTGCAGCTTGGATGCAGGGCAGATGAATACAACAGCGCAAGGGCGGAATGCAGGAAATGTTCAAATGTCCGTCTCTGGCTTTTCTTCACATTGTCTCTGAAAATATTGGTTGCCTGTTAGCCAATAGTTGGGGCAAAATTAAAACAGGGAAACAGCTCTCCTGGGAACTTCAGTGCAAACCAGATGGTTCTCTCAAGTTCCTACTTCTAAATCTCTGAACCTGGCAAATTATAACTTAAAAGTTTCTTTACAGTTTACCACCTTCTACAAATTTTATTAAAGTGAAATGATGACTGTTACAAAACTGTAAGGAAGTATGAAGTCTGCTTTGAAAAGTAATATAAATGGAGAAAAGAAAATGTTGAAGTAATGAGAATAAATTTCTCAAATAAAAACAAAGATAAAAATGGGTAAATTCAAAAGATGCAAACAATGACAAGTAGAAGAGTTTAAGAAAACCACATACTAGATATATTACAATAATATGTAGAAACAACAAATATAAAAGATTATATAAGTTTTTGAGATAGAGAATCATTTTTTATAAACCACTACTATCAATGTATGTAATAATTTCAAATAAAAACTGTGGACAAGAAAATATAATTACACAAAAAGCAGAATAGTGAACTATTTTAAAGCACTACGAAAGTCCTTATAATATAAAGTGGACAGCAAGTACAGAAAGGTGATCAGAATAAATGCAAATATTTTCTATTTAGTTAGATGAAAACTACCTGTGGGGGAAAAAATATCAATGTGAACTCTAACAAAATTGTTTTTTACATGTCCTTTTAGCTTTTACCATAAAAGTGCAAGCACAAAAAGAGTAGAATACTATAGAAAATGCCCTTGTACCTGTCACCTAGCTTCATCAATCATCATGGCCAATTTTTTATTAGTCATATATTTAATACAGAATAGTGATGCCTTGATAATTAAAATTGCTTATTTAAAGAACTTGGTAAATTTGATTCAGAATGTATTTGGAGGAATAAAAATACAAAAGTATGTTAGCTAACTTCCTCAACAGAAAAATAAAGAAATATAGAAAGATCATCCAACACTTGTTTGACATATAAAAATAAGAGAATGAGGAATATGATTACATCAAAATTAAGGATTTATGTTTTTGCAGGATATCATTGGAGGAGCTAATAGAGTAATGTGTGAGTTTTTACCCTTTGTGGGTACAATATTCTTGACACAAAAAATTTAAAGGAAGAGAAGAGAGGTTTAAACTGGATTCTTGCTTCAGGGCATTCAGTACGTGATCAGGTGGCCCTTGTGCAGATACATCATGGCAGAACAATGTGGCAGAGCCAAGATGTTTCTTAAATCATATCCAGGAACAAGGGCAATAGTGCCAGAAAGGAAGGGATGAAGGACTGAATACAATACCAAGGACATGCCTCCACTCCCCACTCAAACACATTCACAAGAGTACCTACCAATCACCTAGGCAGCTTTCAAGCCATTCAAGTTGACAGTCATGTGTAAGCTCCACATTCATCTCAATAGCCACATATCTCTCCTTAGACAACACTCAATCTCCAAATGAAGATGATAACAGGATTATAAATCTATCTAACATGTTATATTTATCTTGTATACAATGAAGAACACAATAAGCCCTTGCCCCAAATCTCAACAGTTTCAGCAGTTTTGAAAAGTTCAAAGTCTATTCTGAGACTAATGCAAATTCTTAGCTGTGAACCTCTGTAAAAGTTGAAAACAAGTTATGTCATCTCATGGTACGATGGCATAAGGTGAAAATTCCCATCCCAAAACCAAGGAATTTGGGAATAGAAAAGAATCATAGCAAAACAAGACCAAAATCCATCAGGACAAACATTAAATCCACAATTTCCACAGCCGGCCTCTGGGGTAAGTTATGGTGAGATGTATGTTCCTGTGGATGCTGTCTTTGTGGTCTTGCTAATTGTAGCCCACATGGCCTCTTTCTTGGGCTAGCTTCTTTGCAGCTTTCTTCAAGAGATGTTCCACGATCTGCTATCTCTGACTTTTTGGGTTTCCACTGCAACGTTGGTTTCATTTGCATGGCTTTGCACATAACCCTCCCAGGGGCTTCTTTCCTAGCCTCCCAGGCCCAAATTTGAAATCTTGGTGAAATTACCCAGACCACACAACTCTTGCAT
Source organism: Hystrix cristata (assembly GCA_004026905.1). Classification (NCBI taxonomy): domain Eukaryota; kingdom Metazoa; phylum Chordata; class Mammalia; order Rodentia; family Hystricidae; genus Hystrix; species Hystrix cristata. Next base: position 142,524 of record PVJO010001541.1, read on the forward strand.
TCTGCATGCCTATAAAATCAGTATCACATGGATGAATGACTCCATGCTGTCAGAGGTAGAAGTAGATAGGATGCCTTGAACCTAAAATTCAGTGTGTTTTGAGTGCCTGGATAGGTAAACACAGTGAAATGAATCCTCAAGTAAGTAATTTCCTAGACAGCCCTTCTTGAACAGGGGGCACAGAGATTTTCCTACATAAAAGTTTTACTGCTTTGCACATTTTAGCCTGCAATGGGTAGGGGTTTGCCTACTGCTGAGTTGCTCTCAAGGTATCTTTCTTCTTCTTCTCTCTGTACAGATTACTTGTTTTTTTGTTTTGTTTTGTTTTGTTTTGTTTTGTTTTGTTTTCCCTAATGGCACCAATCTCTTCATTAGCCATACCTCCTTTGGCCTCTGTTTTATACGTGGTCTCTTCTGGGTCAAAAGTTAAGGTTTTCAACTTTTTTTTTCTTTGTTTTTTGACCACAGTTCTCATTATAAATTTGCCTCAAAGCAGCCAGCAATACGCATGCTACAGCCTGAATTTTGGACTGCCTTGAAAAATCTGTTTCCTGCAAAGTCTCGTTTAGGAAATGGGAAAATGTAGACTTTTTTTTTTAATAGAATATAATGAGTATATCCTATAGTGGATCTCCTTTTAGGTTCCTCATTTCCAGCTAAAATCTCTTGAGATTAACTTTTGTCACCCACATTCATGTTAATATTCTGGTCCTCTCAACTCCAACCAAAATCATCCATTAGCCTGTTCTTACAACTTACAGGTTTTCTCTAGCCTGATTCTTTGACTCTATACAGAGACACACCAAATTCTTCATGCAAACCAGTTCCAAAGACTTCTGAACTACAGTGATGATCACAGCATCAACCCCATTCCTTGTACCTACTTTTTATATTATTCATCTTCCCTGTAACTAGCACACAATACCCAACAATCACCACTTAAATGAGGAGAGATTTTAATTCAACTCACGGTTTCAGGGGATTCAGTACATGGTAAATAGGATCCGTGGTAGGAGCATCACATCTCAAAGTGTGTTTTGGAATGAAGTGGATTGGTTTGTCATGAAAAGGAAGCAGAAAAGGGAACAGTATGAGAGAGAAAGGGGCCATAAACCAAATACAGTACCCATGATCATGCCTTCATGTCCCACTCAGACACACTGATAAGTATACGCTGCCAATCCTCTAGGTGTCTCCTATGACATCAAGTTGACACAGTGAAATTTAATACCAACAATAGATGCTATTTGAAAGAATATATTTATAATATGTAAAGAAGAAAATAAATAATACCTAAAATATTCAAGGAATTAATACAAATGAACAAGAAAAGACAAAAATATATCAAGAAAAGATAAAAAAAAGACATGCTTCAAATAGAATGTATATGCAGACAAGTCTGCATTTTTGATGCACAGTGAAATAACAGTTGAAAAAGTGAAATGAGAGCAATTATTAATACTTTGTTTCCCTTAATATCAAGCCATAAGGTAAGGCCTTTTTTGCAGGTGGCTGTGAAAATTAATCACAGCTGTAAGAAAGAAGTACAAGTGAGGGAGTGTAAAAGGTGAGCCATGAAAGGGAGAGAGCCACTTAATTATGCTCAAAGAACAAGTGACTGCTATGGAATAAAGGAGTTTAATCCTACTGATTATTCATACGAGGCACACAGGATGTGCCTAAGAATGATGCCACAGAGAATCCAGAAGGGCAGATTATCTACTAACTTTAGCTAATAACTTCAGTTTATCATAAATTTTGATCTCTTTGCCACATGAAAGCCCTGCCACACACAGGCTTTATTTAATGTGAATTGAGCAGTTCCAGTAAGTATAATACTCAGAAGGAGAATACAGAAAGCAAACAGTGGACCTGGGAAGCTGTCACCTGTGTGGAGCTGGTAAACATACAGAAGGGGTGTGGGGCTGGCATTTACACATCCTCTGCAGTCTATCACTTTCACTGCTGAAGTCCACTCTCAGCCAACAGTGAGCCCACTCTGTCAGTCTCAAACCGGTGGCCAATTGTTGTTAGATGGATGGATCCTTCTTGTGACACTTTTTGTCTTAGATCATCTTTTCCTGGAGTTGTCTGTAATAGAGAGCCTTCAATGACAGAAGCAGTGCCTCCTTTCAGGATAAAGGTTGGAAGAAAAACCAGCCTTCTTTAAATTTATTGGATTTTTCTAAGTTTGGGGTCCCTCAGCTATATAAACAGACATGGCATGTGTACAAAATCCAAGTGGCCAATCTGCAATGCTCTTGTGGTGTCGGGGATGAATGAAAATATCAAGCTCATGCTGCTAGCCGTGCTAAGTAATTATGTCCTGTGTCTCTGACACAAGGTCTCCTGTCTCCTCCCAGAATCTTCAGAACTGTCAGATTCACTAGTTATTTTGTCAACTACATTCAGTCTCAGGCCATTTCCACCCACAATTTTGAAAAACCTTTTAATGTTGGGGTTCATGGAAGTATTGGGACATCTAACTTCATTTTCTAAGCCTGGGGATATAACTGATATTTATTCTCTTCTTTCTCTACCACCCATCCAAGATTCTCATCGATTTTAGTATACATTATTTTTTCCAGTGATGTAACAGATTTTTACCTCTAAATTGTCTTAGCCAATGAGTTTTTTTTAACCTTGGTTCTCTGTAGGAAGTATGTAGGACATTAATCCACTTACATAATATAGATAGATGGTAGATAGATAGATAGATGATTGATAGATTTGGATATATATTAATGAGCCAAAACTGTCCCTTTTTATTTATTGATTTTTATGGCTTACTGTTATTTTCCAACATGGCAATTTGGAACATGCAAATTTAGGTTCAGAAGAAACCTGTGAACTCTGGTGAAAATAACCTCGTCTCAGTTCAGCAACCCAAGAAACTGATCCCGAAACACTTGGAGCTTAAAGTTTCAAAGACGGAAGCCTGAGTTCCTCAAAGGGACCGAGTTCAAGGAGCCTATTCTAACTTCACACTCTCCTAACCAGTGTATGTATTTTAGCAAATAGAAGTCTAATGATGTTTTATAACTCTTGTATAAACATATATCACATTCTAAAACATTTTCAAATCCACAGCGTTATGCCCAAGTTGAGTGATCTAATGAAGCCTTTAGAAGCCATGCCAGGGTTTTTTGCTGGAGATTCAGAATGACATAAGTGATACAATCAGAAGATTCCATAGCAACCTGTGCTTTGTTATACTTCCTTTATCTCAAAGTTGCCTCCTCATAGGTGACAATATTATAGTAAGTCTTATACCTATAGACCAATAGGCCTGAACTCTCTTTGCTAACAAGTTTCAAACCACATTTTTTGTTCCAATATCTAATACCCAATTTTGTGCCCATTCTCATAGGTTTGTCCACAAACTTCTTCTCCAAGTCCATTAGTCTCCAATATTTTGATTTTTTCTGACTAGACACTCTGTTTATCACATGCTAAATGTTAATATATTTCCTTATCTCAGACTACTTTACCCTTCATGAAAATTTGACAACCAAGTGTAGTGCTTGTATTTCTGCTACTAGATTATTTTATGTTCAGGTTATCCTTTATTTATTTTTTATTAGTACAAGTTTGTAGTAATAATGTTTACATTCTCTGTGGGGAATTGGTACATGTACATTATCCTTTAAAGGTACATCTTATCTGATAGCAAAATTCAGCTCACACACATATTCAACTGACCCATAATGGAACCAGTCCTCGGTATTTCTTTCCTCTATCAGCTAATTTTTTGCAAACAATCTTAGCTGAGGGCGAGTTATTGGTACAACAAATGTAGCTGATATTATTTTTTATTCATGTAACTTACTTATACTCCTTAGGAGTATTATGAATGAAACAAAAGTGAGTAATTTCCACCATGGAGTAGAGTTCCTCAGTGCCATTCAGTTTATGCGCATGATATCTTAGTGAAGAACAGGATCAGTTTTATAATCACTTGGTGTGTATTTTTCAGGGGTTGAATCTCACCTATAATCCAATAGAAAACTATGGTATATTTTCCAAAACATAATAGCATTTATTGTTCACTAGTGACTCTCCACTGAAGAAGGTGCGGCCTTGGTCCACAACCTCAGGGGCCTATACAGTAACCCAACCACTGGAATTGGCACAACTCTGCATGTAGATGTCTAGGCCTGAAGTAGATTTATTTCATTCTTTGAGCACAACTCAAAACAAGGAACACTTTGATACTCCTTCCTGGTTAGTAGTGGGTCCCAGAATAAAAGTAGAAAAAGCAAAAGGTCTTTTCTCCACGAACTAGAAAGATCAATTTGACATTTCAATAACTACAAATCTACTGTTAGGCAAAGTGTGTTTAACACAGAAAAATCCCACATCAGGTGTAACTTCTATAATTGGGTTTCTATCTGAATATGTTTAAGTAACCCAATATCTTGCAGAGTACTTTAAAACATAGTGTATTTAGTTTTCAAAGTATCTTTTAAGTCTTTATACCTGCTAAATCTTTCTACTTTTTTCTTAAATATCTAATTTGCTTATTATAGGCTTATATTTTGTTTGAGTCAGAGGATTTTGAAATTCAAATGATAATGCTTAGTCTGAAGTGTAGCTATTGACAATGTGTTTAGGTTTCATGAAGCATCATATGCCGAGTGGAAAGTCTTTAAGGACAACATTTTTATCAAAGAAATGTCTAGAGCAATGAACATTTTTGTTAAACAATGAACTACCTAAAAAGTTTAAAACACAGCACTGTCAAACAGGATGGAATAAAATATGCTGAATATAATATTGTAATAGTCAAATTTCAGTTGATACATATAGATAATTGCAGCATTGCACACATAACATTATCTAATAAACTTAACAGCACTTCACTTATAAATTTTGTTCAGCATGAATTTTATGGAGGAAATGATTTTGAAAATCTTAATATCACTATATTATTATAGTTAGGTTTCCAAAACTGCTATCACTAAATATTACAAACTGATGATTTAAACACAAATTTATTCTCTCGCATTTCTGTGAGCCTAAAGTTTGAAATTGAGATATCAACAAGGTTGGATCCCTTGAGAGTGAAAAGGGAAAGGCCAGTTCCCGGCTTCCCTTCATATCTTGCCATGGCCTCTCCTGTGTCTCCTGACATTGTCTTATCTGTGTGCACGCTGGTCTGTGTCAAAAATTCCTCTTTTTTTTTTTTAATTCCTCTTTTTATAAAGACACTAGTCATATTGTGTTACACTCCAATGTAATACACTCATTTTTACTTTATTACCTCAGCAAGAATTTATCTCCAGATAAAGAGACATTCTGAGATACTTGGGATTAAGGAAAATGTTGAGGAGGACATAATGTAACCCTTACATAAGTATAATAACATAATTTTGTTAGGAATACTTTAAAATATTTTAGAGGACATGGGTTTTTTAATGAGACATTTAGATTGTGACAAATTTTAAAATATTTTTAAATAGTAGCATTTAAAGTACTTATAAAAGTGTGTTTTAATTTTTTTTTTTTGTATTTCTTGACTAACTGAAGTGTGATGTTCCTATTAATGCAGTTAGAGAAGAAAAAAAAGTGCCTTAGTGTGTATCCAAGAATAATTCTTGAAATAACTTTCATTATTTATAAGATGTATGGAGAATCTTACATTACCATGAATAAAAATTGTTTCAAAAAACCTCTAAAATGGGGACTTTCTTAGCTTTCTAGCTTTCTGTTTCTGAGTTCTGGAAGTGTTTATCTGCAAATTTTGTATATATATGTACTCAATTCATTGTTCCAATTTATTTGTCCCTGTAGGAGCAATGATGTTGTCTTTTGAACTCCCTGAGGAAAATGACACTTTTGGTAATTATTGAATTTTAAGGAAAAGATAGGTCGTAATGATCACCGCAGGTCGTTTATACACCTGCCAGCTGAACACCAGTTTGCTTCAACTACATCAACCAAACAACATTTCACAAACTTTGACCTATAAGTGGCAGTTTCTTTTGCTTTAATTAAGTAACAATGAGAAACCAAGAGGGCGGTTGGTTCAAAATCCTCCCCTCCAAAATGTGTGGCCTCAAGGACATGGGCCTGGTGAAATGATTACATGATCAACACCAATTCTTACCCATTTTAGCACAATTTAATAAAAGAGAAGGTACCAGAATCTGAGACTACAGTGCATGCAATGTGTAGTGCAGACAGCATGGCCTATAACACATTATCTAAGGAGAAGTCTGGCTCTGGTCGCACTCCAAGGAGGCACCCTGCAACTTCTGGAATTTCCCCGGCAGAAGGAGTGTCCGTGCTACTGGTGGAGGCCGCTCAGAACATGCCCAGATGCACTCTAAATATTTTATGCTAGCATTTAGTCAGGGTGAGGCCTGGCCAAGTCAGGAAGGTCGATGGTATGATTAGGGGGTTGAGACGCTGAGTACTGTGCTATTAGTCCAAACTCTGGGAAGGCAAAGGAGCTGGAGAAGGAGTTCAAGCCCATGGGCAGTGAGCCACCCAGTTGCCATGATGGATGGAGAGGAGGCTGCTCTGCAGGCCAGTGCTGTAGACTAGCCTCACACCTGGAGGTCAGGAGGGTAACATTTTTCTGGACCATTAAACTTCACATTTCATCCCTCCTTGTGTGCATGTTTCTTTCTTTGACTCCTCCGAATTTGCTACAGTAAAGCTATACTTACAAGAGAAACACTGGTAGGGGTTCCATGAGTCATTCTAGTAAATGATTAAAGCCAAAGACTCTGTGGGGAACCCTGGATTTGGGGTGAGTTGGTCTGAATGAGTGGCCTTGGAATCCCTGAATTTGGGGCTGCGATCAGAAGTCTTGGGAAGACGTGGCAGTTTCAACCTGTAGTTTGGCCTAACTTGATCTAATTACAAGTACGACACCCAAAGGAAACTTTCAGGGTGGAACCAAGTAGCAGTGGGAAAGAGGAGAAGATGCAAAGTTAGAAGGTGGAAATGTTTTACCCAATAGAAAAGGGTTTTCAGGTGGGAGAGTTTCTATGGATACTGCTTCCATTTATTTGACTAGTCTGGCTCCTTCTAAAGCAGTCAGGTTGTGGTGGATTTCACTGACACTCCAAACCTTCCTGTAAACTTACCTAGCTCAATATCTCCTGGGACTGAAAACACAAATTCCAGTGGTGTGTCCTTTAACCGGGCAGCTCTGTCACATACTGGTGTTTCTAAACTCTCGTTCTCACAGAATCTCATCTCGCTGTGCTCAGTGGAATAAAATCTTATCCGTTTCTTGAAAGTACTCAAGTTCTCTGCCTTCAGCTATTTGAGAACTCTGTATGTCAAAATTGCCATTTACTTGTACAGAGAAATATTAAAAACTGAGTGATGCACTATGGAAAGCCAGATAATGTCTTTACCCAGATATTATATGCTAGAAATGTTAGTCGACTGGCTTAAAACAAAAAGCAACACTAACGGAAGAAATGAGGAAAATGTCTACCAGCTTCAAGGTGGGTATCATTACATAATTGCTTCTTTCAAACGTATCTTATTTAAACAGAATTTCCTTTGCGACTGACCATGATGGAGGGTCCTTGTCACACTGGAAACACTTGGGTTGGAGAGGGTAACGTGTGCCTTCCAACTTTACATTTCAAAAAGAATTTTTTGAAGTAGTTTTTTTAAAATAATGTCATGTATTTGCGAAGGACCACGATATCTCACTTGTAAAATATTGAATATGATTTAAAACATTGAACATCCTTTAAATGAATCATTCTTTTTGTCTAGGAAAGTTAAATATTCAAGGATGCTGGAGCTTTGTCAATAAACATTGCATGGAATTTCATTCTTGATAAACATCTTAGGAGAGATTATTCACTATATTGACATCTACACTTGTCTTTTCACCACAGGGCTTATTACTTCATCATTAGTGAGTCCCAAGTTTCAATGCCAATAGCCTGTATTGTCATTCATATTTCCCACTATTCCTTCTATTTTTAATGCCATTCATACAGGAATGGATATCTTTATCTACCTGGTGGAACACTTTCCCATTCTTTCAACTTATCTTGTTCAAATTAATAACAACATAACAAATGCCAAGCAAAATGAATTACAAATCTGTGGAAAATACATTAGGCTGAATATCTGTGTTACCAAAAATTCATATGATGAAATCCTAACACAATAGTAATTAAAGGGTATGGCCTTTGGGGCTTAGCTAGGTCATGAGAAAGGAGAACTTGTGTGTGATTAGGTCTTTACAAAAGATCTGAAGACAGTGCTCCGCCTCTCTGTCTGCCATAGTAACGGTACAATAAAGAAGTCCGGAGGAGTTAGCAGTCTGCAGCTCCAAGGAGGCCCTTCACCAAAGCCTGACCATGCCAGCACCCCAATCTCAGATTTCCAACCCCCCACACTGGTAGAAATAAGTTGATACTGATTCTAAGCAACTCAGTCTATGGTATTTGTTTTTTTTTATTAGCCCAAACTAAGACTAATATATTTTGGGCAATTCTCAATTAGTTTTTATTCAAATTGCATGAGTCCAGGAAAAATAGTGATGATTTTAATTTTTGCCTTTCCATCCAACATCTAGTTCCAGGACAAATCTCATTGTTGAAATTTGAAATGTTCATTCATGAAGATTAAAAAGTGACCTAAGTTTATGCTGCTAGAAACAGTTTCTGTTATTGAATTTTTTGCATAATGATGCCCTGGGGAAAACTGATTGATAAGTTCCTTTTTGCTTTTGGTTCAGTTCTGTTCTGCCTGTGTAAACAATCGAGAGCAAATGGGAAAGAATTCTAGTCAGCAGCACGACTTTCTGTTCATCATATTTCTTGATTTTTAAAAATCCATTATCACTTTATTTGGAAATGTTACATTATCATAAATTTGTAAGAAGTAAAATGTTAAAAATAAAGTTAGGATTTTTGGCATTGTTAATTTTGATAGAGACATTCATTTTTTCTTTAGATGCTGAAAAATATCTTCTTTTTACAAATGTTTCAGAACATGAGAATATCAAAAACTCTTCTAATTTTCTTATGTTTAATGATGATATATTTTAAAGATAATAAAGTATAAATATTGAAGTTTATTGTATTTGCATCTGAGAATATGCTAATTGAAATTTATTTTGTTACAAAAACTCAGAAGAATTTAAATTACTATCAGAATTACTCTAGTAAATGTATTAATGACTAGGTGTAGAATTATTTGATTTAAAGGTCTTTAGTCAAATAAGCTGAATTAAATAGATTTAAATTATCTGATCAGATTTAATTGTGCTACTAAAATACAAAATTAGGTTCAGATTCAAATTAGGTTATTTCTTCTACTTACTAAGTATTCTGCTACTATAACAAGGAAATTAAACACCAATTTTTTAAAAAAATCATCATCATTATTACTTTTTTGATAAACTGTGTAAATCATTCAAAAAGCAGTTTATGAAGTTAAATACTATAAAGTAAATTATCATTTTCTAGTTTTTATTAATTCAGAATTTTAGACTTTGTATATTAATGGAGGGTATAGAAATTGTGATTTTTCTCAAAAAATAAATTTATTCCATGGTCCAGATATATTTTGTTAACTACTTTTTTCTTTGGTCATTTTTCTTAAATCACCTCAACAAACCTTCTTTGATGAGTTCCTATCATTTTATTGTGTACAACTCCAAGATATTCTTCAATCAATGGATATTTATTATATATATATATATGACTAATTCATAATATTAGAGGAGCCAGTAGGAACAATAAAATATTTTATTAATAATATCCACTAATCAAATTATTTTCCTGGAAATGTGTGATAAAAGGGGAAAAAGTTTGAAATCATTTTTTTAGATGCTAATAAATACTAATACTTCATTAATTAGTATTAATAAAATACTAATACTTCATTAGTAACTGCAAGATAAGATGATTAAATATATCATCTTATCTCCAACCAACGTGCTCCTGCTATACCATGCACATTTGTTTCCTTGCTCTCTCCAGCCAGGGATGAGACCACTGGGTGGCTTCATGGAGAGTCTGGTGCCCTTGACTTTAAAATGCTCTGCCTGATTTGTAGTAAATAAAGAAATACTATCCTTTAGAAGTTTTAGAAGGTTGGAGAGCTAGATGTGGGAAGACAATAGTAAAATTTCTTGCCATAAAGAGCAAGAAAGACATGAATACATGAATCACAAGATACACTGTGATCAATCACATCCTACAGTCTAAGAACAAGCCAGTGTAGGAGCTGTGTGGGGAGTGTAGCTCCAGGCCCAAATCCTGTGCAAGATAGTTCAGGTGCTATAACTAGCCATTGTAAGGTTTGCCTGAGAGTCCTGATTGGGGAAAGCTGCCCTCCCACACCAGATCTAGGGCACAGAAAAGTGCTTTGAGTGCCTTGTAGTCTTCTGCAGAAAGTTAGTCAAGGATCCAGTCCCATTTCCATGTCCTGAGCTAACCAAGCTTTGGTTCTCTTTCTATCCTAGGAACCGCCACTCAGTGGCCTTCTTATCAGAGAGGCATAGGCTAAAGCACTTTCCTGCCCTCCGACTCATACTTTGCTGTCCCTATCACTCTTCCTTCCCCCATAGCTCTCCTTGACTCAAGCTGTCATAAAAAAAGAGGCATCTTTCGCCTGAGGCTCCTTGATTTGAGAAGATGCCTCATCTGTGCTGCAGCCACATGTCACCCGTGCCCTCCTGTGGGGAAAACAGGAGGGTCAGCAACGGACTCTCTGCTTTTTGTTGGCATATTGGTAGTAAAGTAAGTGCCCACATTTGAATATAATGCTATGTGTGAAATGTAAACAACACTAAGCGAAACATTAAAATTATATATATTAAAACATCAACAGGTTCCTGCACATATTGACTTACATTATCTCTTCTGAATGAGTAATTCATGGAAAACTGTAGTTTCTCTCTTCCCATTCCCTACATTATGTTAAGCCTTTGAGCTTATGAATATCTTACTTTTTTTTTTTTTTTTGCTTTTTCTCCTTTATTACCCGCTTCCCTTGGAAATATAACATCTGAGAAAACAAGGGTTTGCTCGTTGCCCTAATTGACAATTGGTTTTCCTACATCAGTGCAAAGAAAACCTTGTGTTTGGGGGAGATGACTAGGGGTATGCCTAAGAAATGACTTATCCTGGAAGGTCAGATATTAAAAGGGGAATCATGCTGTGGATGGTTACCACAGGAAGTGCACACTAGGCGAAATGCTCGTATTCTCCCTACTATAAGTGCCATTGTGAAGATATGGAAGATACAAAATTGTTTGCTTCAGTCTATTGGAGTGAATTGAGAACTGTTTCCATAAAATTACATTTATTTTAATTTTGTTCCTTATTGAGTATAGGATATGACATTTGAAATGCAGGAACATTAAAATAAATTCCCCTAACCATATTGGGACCAATTAGTTTTCTAATCACTACTGTTAGTAAACCACAAATGTCATTGCCTGGCTTATAAAATTGATATTCTTGGGGATTCTTAAATTGACATAATAATAAATAACTACAATTAGAGAAAATACATGAAGATTTACCTGAGAAACGTAGTGAGCTGGAGAAACAATGCTGGGTCAATACAAGGTTTATATTTTGTAATACTGTAGCATAATGTTGGACAGTACTATATTTAGTTAATGCCAAATGTATTTTCTTATCTCCTAAAACTTAAATGATGTCATAAATAGAAACCTTACTTTCTGGATCAAAAAATTATATAAATATGGATTTAGCATATGTTACAATATGTAATAAAATATTTGATTGAATAAAACTTATTTGCTGAGAGTTTTGGAACCTTGCAATGTCTTATTCTAGCTATATTAGGAAAGATGGCACTGTAATAAAATCCATTGACCACAGTTTCCTAGTGATAGAATTATAGCTGAGGAGAGATAAAACATGTCAATTTCCCAGCTATCATGAAAGCAAGGTATAGATATTTTAGTCCTTGCCAATATAAGATGAGAAATGTTATGTGCTATTTCTACACTTGGTTTAAAAAAAATTCAGATTTTTATCTTCACAGTCTTTTTCCCACAAACTAGCACATAGAAATACGTGTAAAATAATTTTATACATGCAAATGAAACATCCTAGAAAATGGTAAAAATATGGTGGATGAAATATTAATCCATAAACCATCATGTGGACTGGAGCCACTTGAAATTGTTACACATGAGATAAACACCAAATTATTGCAGAATGGTTACTTTAGAATTGCACAAACAGTACAGATCGACAAGCACCTAATGCTAAGTGGCATAGATAGAGAAGAAGATCTATTAGGGAAAAAAATAAAAGGATTAGCAAAACATTAGTGACCCTTTAATCTTTCACAATCTCACAAAAAACATGCATTACGTTGAGCATAGCTGGGAACAACTTTGTGGCATCACTTTCCTGCCCACAATGTTAAACCAGCAAAGTGGGGAAGTACTGTTTGGAGAATTACCTGACCGCTTTCCTTAGCTGCAAACAAAATACCTGCGGCGTAGTAACGCTGAAAAAGAGGCTTCCATAGCTCAGGGTTTCGCAGGTACAGGAGCATGCCACTACGTCTTCCTGGCTTTAGTGAGAGTCCACCTGGCTGCATCAGATAATAGTGACGGCATCCTGCTGAGATGGCATGTGAGCGGTCACCTGGCAGGTCAGGAAGCCAGAAAAGGGCCGTGGGGCATGTTCGTCTGTAAAAACGCACTCTCACAAGAACTAGGAGAGCCTGGAACTAATTCCTTCTGAGAAAAAGAGTTCCCAATAACCTATTCATTTCCCATTAAGCTCTAATTAAAAAAAAAAGTTTCACTATTTTAGTTTTTAATTGACATATACCAATTGTGCATATTTATGGGGTACTGTATGATGTATTCAAACATATACAGCCTATGAAGTTCCAATTGGGGTAGGAGTACTTATCTCCTTGAGAAATTATAATTTCTTTATGTGGACATGTTCAAACTTACGGTACATTATTGTCAGCTATAGTCACCCTACTGTGCAATAAAACACCATAACTTATTCTGTGTATCTGTAACCTAATAACCGTTAACTAAGCTTTCCCCTCTACTCTCCCTGCCCTCGGGGAACCACGATCGTACTTCCGCGAGATCAGTTGTTTTCAGATTCTGCACACTAAGTTCCCACCATCTCCAGCACTGTCCTGCGGAGGACCAAACTCCCCACACAGGAGCGCCCCAGCAATTCGCTCACACCGATCCAAACTACAGCATCGAACGACGTAACTTTCGAGACTTGTCTTAGCCAGGTTTGTGAGAGAAGCACAGTCTAAGGTGTTGGCACGCTGGCAACCTCTTCTAATTATGCATTTCTTTGATCGTGGTTTTGTGGTTAGGCAGCACATGACTGGATACGTTATTCTCTTGCCTCTCCTATGAAAAATCCGCTGAAGCAAGGTTTTCATGTAGTTTTGTTTGTTTGTTTGTTTGTTTGAATTCCTGCACTGACTGCACCTTCTGAAAAAAAACAGCAAGTCTTAACAGGAAACACGCATTTAAAGGTAGTCGCGACCCCTCCCCGAAGACAGAAACGTCGCAGCTCCACCCCGCAGACATTCCAGGACAGCAAAGTCTTCTTCCTGCCTCTGAGACATATTTATCTGTCTTGTATGGTGGTAAAAGTAGATGCCCCCTACTCTGTCAAGGTTTATTTCTTGTCTTCTAAGGCAGGAAGGAGAGATGTCTGAGTTGTCTTTTGTAAGCTCTGATCCTGTCTGTTATACCACGTACTCTTGCACAGGTGCGCCTGTCCTTCCTTATGTCACGCTGTGGCCATCGCAATTGGGGCACAGAGAACTGTCCCAGTGTATGTACATGTTGTGACTTTATGATGCAAAGAAGTAAGATGCTAGGGAAATATTATTTTCAAAATGTTTATCAGTTTCAGGTGGTTTAAATGACTCAAGGGAATAAATCAATATACAAAAAAACCCCAACAACTATGGGCAAATATAGAATTATAAAACCAAAAACCAAACAGAAAGCATTAGGTTAACACTTCAGCCTGGTGTTTTCCAAGTTGTATTGAGCTAAAAATAGGTTGAGAAATTTTTGCATGAAAATTGTATACAAATATGAATATGATTTCTGTTACCTGTGTGAAATTTGTATGCAAGTAATATGATTATCACAGGTTATAAACCTGCAAAAACATCTATCATACTTCCCAGCGCTTTGTTTAATCATTAGAGGTTCTTAAGAATAGAAGATTCACACCACACAGATGGCAAATTGGTCACATTCATCACCATTTAAGCATCTTATTTTGGCAGCCATCAAGCATCTCACCTCTCGTGTGTGAATACTAATAGTTTTCGTATAGTTAATGGTATTAGCATAAAATCAAAATTGCAGTATTCTTTTACTCCAGAGAAATCTTGTCCTTCCTAGATTATTAAAGTCATCATAATTTCAAAATCGTGGAAGTTAATTTTAATCTTTAACTTCAAATTATTATTTTTATATTAAGAATAAGTTATAAATTTAGTGAGTATATCAGAGGCGGTAGATTGGAGACACAACGCCCCTTGACTATTGTTTCTCTGATACTTTTGCTGTAGTTCCTTCCACATATAAGTGTTAAACTCCCTAGTGAATTAAGTTCTTACTGGATGAATAATTGCAACAAATTTTAGTTAAAATAACATTCTTCCTCAAAACAATATAATGAGTGAGTTTCCAAAGCTTGAGACTTACAGGACCATGTTTATTAATAGAACACATTAATCTCATCTCTGATCTCATTTGTAAAATAACATACTTAAGACATTTCTTGCTATATACAGAACAACTTACAAAATCTAAAGCACTTATCATAACAAAATATTGAAGCTGATTTTTCCATGTAGAAGAATGATACTATTAAACATCATGAAAAACTTCTTAAAATGAATAAAGGTACTATCACTGATTTTTATTGAAATAATGATTTCGAGCATCCAGACACTTAGAAACTTTAAGGTATTCAACCGTACATAATACTGCCTGGAATAAGATACTGTGGACAAAGTTGGTCACTGGAACAGTTCGTAGACTTTATTAATTAATCTGATGAATTTAGTAAAAACAAATATTTTGTCCATTAATTTTAAATTCATTTTGACTTTTATCATTTAATATTAAGAAGTATCACATAAATTCTCTTTTATTATTTAAATATGTAATTAATGTATATTTTAAATATAAATCAAAATTATATATACTGCTGGAGAAAATATATTGCTTATAACTTAGTCTCTATAAATTAGATATAAATTTATATTTAATTTATACAGAATAAAGTGAATATTGAATTCATAAAGTAAACAACAGATTTTTAAATCAGAAGTTTCTTATTTATTAATTGACATATTAAAATATTATTGGATCTCTGAACCTATATTCTTTTTTAGACAATGTGTGATATTTTACTCAAAAGTTTATGGAAATCAAAGGCACCATAAAAATAATACATATTTATATCCCCACAGGCAGCTCTTTCCATTGTTCTATCATGGTTAGGAAAATGATTGGTAAATAATGATAGAATAATTATTTATTCTGTGTTTTAATTGATGTTTCAAATCATTTAAGAATTTTTAGATAGACAAATATCCAAAAATATACTTGTTAGCCCCAAATAGACTATGGTAATTATAAGTTTTTACATAATTGAAAGGGTCGCTATATTATCCTACTCTCTAAAGATATAATTTTTCATATCTATGAATGACAATGTAACGCAGAGAGGTTACATAGTTTTCTCGGACTGAGAGAAATGGAAATTGCTTTCAGCTAGACTTAGATTTCCACCCGAGTCATAGCACAGGCATCAGCTTATGAAATAGCATAACTGTAGGACTATGTTGCCCTCAGTTTATGGAAAACTGATTAGATGGAACATCATGAAGGCACGCTCTTGAGGAGACACAGGCAATCCGTATTTGACATTTATGAGAAATGTGAAAATGTGAATTTTAAGATCATACATTTTGCATTACCTTTATGTAATTTATCCTGTATTTTTTTTCAAAGACAATATGGTGATAAATTTGCCTGCTCAATACAAAACCATATAGTAGGTAATTTTTTTTTCACAAAAACTCAATTTAGAAGATACATATATTATCCATGAATGTCATTAATTTAAAAATTGCATCAACTCAGAAAACAGGCACTTGCTCTCCAAAACCTGTTATAGCTCATTGAGTGGTAGATGGGGCAAGGGTAGCTCTTAATTAAATCCATATGGGATGGGTCTTTGCTAAATTAGCAACAAATGAGGATATTTAAGGTTTTCTCTTCATTCCCTGAGAACATTCAACAATTTTCTCTAAGTGTATTTGTTGAAATTGTCATAATTAAAATCCACAAAATAGAGTCCACAGGAAAATGAAGTGAATAAAAAAGATCCACCATGGATCAGAAAAGGTACACATCCTACAGGGTAGTATTACTCTTTAAAGGGCTCGTGCAACTGTAGCTTCAATCTCTTTATGGCAATGAAGATGACATAATTCTCCCTACAGAGATTTATGTTAAAATACATAAGAAAGCACTCAAGTAATAAAACTACTGACATATTCCATTTTATTTTATTTGCAGAGCAGCACTGCCTTTTAATATTTTATATAATTAATGAATTGTAAAAGAATGAACTGAAATATCTCATGACATGAAAAATGAACAGCACATTTTATTTAGAAGCTGGATATGTTTCTCTATTCAGTTTTCTGAATATATTTAAATTGCTGCCAGACTAAATACTTTTTGTTTAACTCTGTTGTTAATTTATGTACAAATGTTAGAAACTTAGAATATTTTCATATTTCTTTACAGAATACTTTTTATGATAATTGTTTTATTTATTTCTGAGGAAATAATTAATAATATGAAGTCTGTACAGTAGATATTGTCTTATTCTTTTTTCCATTCCTAGAGCCAACAATGAGCTTCACACCTAGTTTTTAATAATGTTTAAGAATGAATGAACTTTCTGAATGAACACATAAAGGACACTGCCCTTCGTTTGTTGCTCCTTGGAAAGTTTGCTTTCTTCTGACAGCAGAGTGTGCAAAAACACATGAGCTTTATCTTTCATGAATTTTTCATCCTTAAATTTGTAGATGAGTAAACAAATTTCATATAGATACTCACCAAATATACATACTATATCACTGGGAGATTGATATTAAGATAAAGGTAAAGCAGAGAACAGAAACAGATAGGAAGAAAAGATCCATTTCTATATGATACATATCAATAGTTCATGAACTATGTCAATGAGACTATGAAACGCCAAGAGAATACAGATAGATAGATAGATAGATTAGATAGATAGACAGACAGATGGATAGATAGACAGACAGACAGATAGATAGATAGATGACAGATGTATAGGTCGATAGATAGATAGTAAATAAAATTGCAATGGTTTGAATGTTTTTGTCCCCTTCAAAATTGGTGTTTTAGAAACTGAATTCCCAATGTAAGGTGAAATTACTGAGAAATAGCAGCTGTTTATGTTGGAAGGAATCATTATTTGAATAATGCCAGTACAAACAGTTTTGTGGGGAGATTCTCTTGCTTTCAACCTAATGCTGCAAGGAACACGTGCTTCTCTGGAGAATGTGGCATCCAGGGCACCTTCCTCGGTATCTGAGCTTCAGCCCTTAGGAGACATTGACATTGCCAGTGCCTTTGATCCTGGACTTCTCCACTTCCACACCGTAAACAAAAATTATGCTTTTGATCAATTTGCCAATTTCAGGTACACTATAGTAGCATGGAAGTAGACTTAAGACAATAAAATAGTGTTTCATTATGAATGTTTTCAATCTTTTAGAAATTCTTGCAAATGTTGTCTCATAGAACACATAGATCTAAGTCATCACTGTTATCCTCACTCATCCCACTCTGATTTAGATTGTATTTTACAAATTTTCCCAGTATTTTTGTAGTGTAATATTACTAAATTGGATAAAGTAAGTAATTGATTAAATATTCATTAAAGGTTCTGCAAATGTGTATCAGTTATCAGATAGTGTACTCAACATTGGCAATATAAAATTGAATAGCACACATCCCTTTCTAAGAGTTTACAGCCATTACTAATACTCTCTTCTTTAATAAGTAAGGCTCTTAACTGATGTTTTCTCAGATTGGAGTTCCACAAAAATCTATTGTTACTACGTTGAAGTCAATATGTCTAAGAAAGAGAAACTGACCTGTTCAAAACACAAAAATTTTACATTTCTAATTATGACACAGTAAGTTCTTGTAAGACTTCTTCCTCTATGGAAAACAGCTAGAAAAACTAAATGTAATAGGAATTACCTAGAAGAACTAGAGATTGAAACAAAGTAGGCAAATACTTGTTCAACATATGTGTGTGTGTGTGTGTGTGTGTGTGTGTGTGTGTGTGTGTGAAATTACAGAATTGTATACAATGATTCACATTTTTCTTTTAGC
Organism: Hystrix cristata; assembly: GCA_004026905.1. Lineage (NCBI taxonomy): Eukaryota > Metazoa > Chordata > Mammalia > Rodentia > Hystricidae > Hystrix > Hystrix cristata. The sequence goes on from PVJO010001541.1 coordinate 160,972, forward strand.
CTTTTGCCAGCCACATTTGAGTGGGGGGCCTGGGGCTTGGTTTTATTAGTGAAAAAATTCAGTCATTCTTTTTCAAAGCCACAGCCTTAAAACCCCAGGGAAACTGGTAGAGAAGTGGTTAATTGGTCTTAGAAAATAGTCCAGAAAATATAAGCAGAATTTATCTCCACACGTTCTTAGTCAAAACATGAAAGAAGTATATAGTAACCAGAGTCAATGATGCTTTATTAAAATATCTAAAATGAGACTAAAACAGTCTTTTGGTTTTCATTACACATCTCACCAAGACAACCACCTGCTAAATCAAAAGAAAAGCTATTAGATAAAAGCGATTTACAACATTTATCACTGTCAAACCAACAAAATGCTTTATAAAAACCCCCAAAATAGGGTTCATTCTGAAATTTAAAAACAATTAATAGTTCTGACCCCAAAATGACTCAGTAACTGTAATTTGAGGCAAGAATTTAAACACTGAATTGGAGATTCAGACACTTGAAAATGATCATCTATATAAAATTGTTTAGAGTACTCAGTGAACAAGCAAATAGAGCTATCAAACAAGCAGCACACACCAAGCAAGGAAAAAAATCCTATTTCCAGAGTCACCACAGTATAATATTCAAAATATTCAATTTTTGATGAAGGATTACAAGTATGAAAATAAAACAAAAACAAATATGTTAGTTCACAGGATAAATGAATGAAAACTATTCTTTAGGTACAGACATACTTACTAAGTAAGAAACTTAAATCAACTGCTTCAAATAATTTCAAAGAAAACTCCAACTTCAATCGAGTGTTATAAATTACACAAAGGAACAAATGCAAATATTAGAGCTGAAAAATACAACTGCTGAAATGAAAAATTCATTACTACATTTCAAGAAATTTGAAAGGAAGAAGAATGAAACACTGAAATGAGTATTGGTTAATAGAAATCACCCCATCTCAGGACAGAAAGGAAAAGGAATGAAGGAAAATGGAGCACCAAAGAGACAGCAGGCCACCACTGAATATCCTGATACACACAGAGCTGCAGCTTCCATATGAACTACAGCAGAGAGCAAAAGTGGCACAAAGAGTATTAGAAGAAAGAGTGTAGGATTTTTTTCTAAATTTGATAATATACAGATATCTTTCTTTTCAGAGTTTATAAAAAAAATTTAAATGGTCTTCAAAACAAACTTTGTAAGGAAAAACAGTCTTTACCGCAACGTTGTTCTTAGTAGTAATAATTTGCTAGAATTCTTATGTCTATCAGCTGATAAATGTAAAAAAATGGTGTTAAATACTTAACAAATTTACAAGTACAATATTGGAAATACAGAAAGGTAAATTTAAAATAAAGAGGTTTTTTTTAGGGGGGCACTGTTTATCAAAAACAGACATTCACTTCTCTTTTGTAGGCTAATCCCTAAGAATAAGGTTCTGGCGTGGTCAGAGTCTCTGGAGGGTCCTTTACTTAGACTGCAGGCCTCTGACTTCTCTTTCCTTTCTCAGATTGATATAAGAGAGCTGGAGAACATTTCAGGAATCTTCCAGAAGAGGACTAACGCCATTTAAGAGTGCTCTGCCCTCATCACCTAATTACCTCCTGAAGGCTCCAACCCTTAATTTCATCACATCAGTGTCAGGACTTGAAAGGCTGATTTTGAGGGACACAAACAGTGAGTCCATTTCAAATGCTCAAACTCAGCCATTCTCCCAAGTGCAGACTACAAGTGTGACAAGAATGAACACTCCAAAAGGAACCGGAAGTGGAACCTAAAAGCAATATCCCCACCTGATAAACAGATCCAAAGCCCTTCATCCTTATGTTTTCAGTTGGAAATACTCATTGCCATTTATTGCCAAAGACATGACTTTATACTTTGAGCACTGATGCTGACAGTTATTTAATGGATGGAGATAAGAATAGTCATGGCCCAAGTTCTTTACCTTCTGAGACTCTTGAGATTATATATATAAATTTTAATGTGAAATTTTTCTCATTTTTCTTATTTTTATGACAATGAAGAGTCTTATTTCAAAATTGAGTTTATTTTTAAACTAGTACAAAACAAATACATATTAATGCCTGACATATAATGTTTGATACATATACATATATATCCAAATAAAATGTAGTCTTTATATTAGGTTAATTATATCTGTCTATTCAAGAATGTATCATTCTTTCATTACTTCACAGGAAATCTTTCCAGTTCCTTTCTTCCAGCTTTGTTGAATTGTACAGTGTAACATCAGTATCTATATCACCCTGGTGTACAACAATACACAAGAACTACATGTTCTGAGTAATTACAACTTAGTACCAATCCATAAACTAAAAGGAGGTGAAATTTTTATGTGAATTAAACATCAGTCATGCTCTCAAGAAAACAACCAATTGCTCCACTTGAGTATAAGCACAAAGAGGCAAGAATCACATCTCACACCTGATTTAAATCAGTTCTTCGCCTTTGACAGTATTAGCTAAGAAGTGTCAGTGCATCACGGGAAAAATGCCCACGAGTTGCATTATTGCCTATATGACTTAATGTATTATTTGCATATATACAATTAAGAATTTTAGTCTATTTGCAATTGTGCATATGAGATCATATAAACTTTTTCCCCATAGACAAAATGAATAACAGTCATTAATAATTCTATAATTATTCTATAATTGTTGTATAATTTCAATAGCAGATTCTTATACAAGTGTTTCATTTCAAATTTTTATAATTGTTTTGAAATCCAAGGCATTTTGAATTTTTAAATAAAAAAAAAGTTCACTGTAGTAGCAGAAATGCTACTTTACAGAACAACAATCAACTTTTTTCTGTGCTTATTTCTTTTTCCTTTTTATACATGATTCTTCATTTTTCAGGATATATTCTTATCTGCAACTATAGTAAATCAAAAAGATTCAAAGAGAACACAGTGCTAAATTTAACACAAATTCTGGCTTTCAGAGGCAATTTTTCACCATTAAGTACCTGAAAGGACAGGAGAAAAAAATACAGGGCTTCAATATGCTGGTAGAAGAGAAGATCTTAGTAAAAGAGAGAAGGCCCTCGCAGTCGGCCTTGGAGTACGGGGGAGTGGACCCCGGATAAACTGTCAGCGAGAATGTTTGCACCTTGCTGTGGTCTGAATATCTTTGTTGCACCAAAATGCATATGTCAAAATTGTAACCCTTCAGGCAAATGGCATTAGGAAGTGGAGCCTTTGGATTGGCCATAACTGATGGAGACTTCACTAGTGAAGTTCACACTCTTCTAAAAGAGGTCCAAGAGAAAACTCTCGATCTTTCCTCCACATGAGGAGAGACTGACAAGACAGGGTCTATGAAGGTGCAAATAATTAGCAGATTTCAAGCCTGCTAGGGCTTTGGTCTTTGATTTTCCAGGCAACACAACTATGAGATTTAAATTTATGCCATTTAAAGCCATGAAGTTGGTAATATTTTATTACAGTAGACCGAATAGGCTAAAATACTTCTCTTACCTTTTCCTGTGGAAAGCTTCCCCTTTAACAGTGGAAATCATGCCTACGCATCCCCTTCCCCACTATTCAAGCAATGGAAGACACCAGAGGAACTTTAGACACACACTTCCCCCCCGGGGAGAGGACAAAACACATCCACTAACTATGGAGGAATTCGACATGCCTGGGAGGGAAACGCCTCATAAACACGAGGCTGTTCGCACTCCACAACTGTCACTCTTCGAAAAAAGGATGAGGAGTCACTCCAGCCTAATCAGATTTACTTAATGTAGTTTTCTGGAGAGAATGAGAATCACCCTCAAAGAGGACTGACAAAATAGGCTGTTTGACATCCAGATGCCTCACTGCAATGAATTGACTAGTCGTCTTGTGACTTTATCAGGAGAAGAAACAAGCTCTTTCCCATTATATTCGTATGCTAATCAGAATTTTTGTGACTGTCTAAAACTGTTTTTGAACACTTCAGTGTCTTCAGCTGTAATTTGGCGGGGTTGGTACCCCGGCTAACTACATCGTTGTTTATAATGTGGTTCACAAGGTGCAGTTCATCTCGCTGCGGTGTTCCTCTTCTTGGTCTGTTTGCCACCGTTGTTTCTCTGCTTTCCACACCCAGGCCCTGCTGAATTCAGCTGTGTTTCGCATCCTGATAGTATTATGTTCGCCTTCATTTAAAATAAAAAACACCACCTGTTCAGATATTTCGCTTTACATCTGTTTTCTCAGCCTCCTCTGCAGTGTAAACTCACAGTTCTATCCACAGCACTGCTATTCATTCCGGTTTCACTGGTTTCAAATTCAGTACTATTTTGATTTTTATCACTGCTTTGTCTCCACCAATCAGCCTGTTCATCAATTTTTTCCTGTCAGTTATTGTCAGGTTTATCTTTTCTGTATATTTGACCTGCAATAACAAGACTCTTTAGTCTCTCTTTTGCATTTGTCAGACCGGAAACTTCTATATTGGCTCCTGAGTAACACTCTTCAAACATTGCTTTTGGTTCTTTATTTCCTTGGTCAAAACCTTTGCTACAACTGAATTGCCTAGTGTACTGAACACAACTGACTCAATTTGGCGCTTAAGGTTTCTTAGAACCTCAGCTTATTTCTTAATCTCTCGCTCTCAGAGCGCTTGATACTCATACCTAGTGTAGAACCAAATGTGAGTCCTTTTCTGACTCTTTGAAGTTTTAGCAAAAAATATATAGCCCTACCACATGCATATTTAAACTATATTGTTTTTGTTTTCACAGAGATGCTGTTTAATTTTGTTTTCACAGAGATGTACAGTCAATTCTTATTATTTTAGGAGTTTCGTTCCATAAATTTGCCATGAACACTGAAATTACCACCAGTAAAACCCTTGGTCCTCCAAGGAAATGAAATGTCTACGTGTCTGTGTATACATTTCTATGCCTACACTAATGGCTAAACATACCACAAGATATTACTTAGGTATTAATCTTAAATCTCAATCATGGATACGAGTCTTAAGTCATGAGACACAACTCATACTGGTACATTATATTTTGTTTTATAAAAGAAATTATAAGGTTCAGAAGTGTTAAGTGACTTTCCTGAGGCAACCCAGTAGCAGGCCAGCGCTGGGATTCAGGCCCTCCCTGCCCCAGAAGTGCAGCTTCATGCTTTAGTGCACGCTCCCCTACTCTCTCCATCCTTGGCCTTCTCTGTGTGAGATCCGAGACGAGGAAGCAGGCATTGCTGTTTGACCTCAACAAGGAGTGTGTCTCTGGGGTCGCTCAAGCTTTGTGCTGCTGTGTGTCTGTCTGCAAATGACCATGGAAGCCAGCACAAGTACTGATGTGAGTATTGAGCATGAATTCCCGAACAGTAAAGATCTACTGAATAGCCCTCTTATGTGAGTTCTTTCTGAATCAGCAATAAAATTATGCATTTTTAAAATTTTATTGTCCTCTATTTAGCAATTTAGGAACCCTGTAACTGTGTGTGAGAGGATATAATCACCACACATCCAGCCAGATCTTTGTTATAAGTTTCTGAACAATACTCATTCATTTGAACTCAACGTAAAACGAAAGCATAAATGTACTTATAAAATACAGGTATTTATCTTTTTTCTGAGAACTAAATACTTTTAATGGATGGTTTTTAATATTTGTCTGCCAAGTGTAGTGATGCGCACCTGTAATCTCAGCCCTCTGGAAGACTGAGGCAGGGGGACTGCAAGTCTGAACCTAGCCCGGGCAACTTAGCTACTCAATAGAACTGTCTCAAAAGCAAATTAAAAAAGGAGTTGGGATATAATTAAGTGCAGAGACTCTGTGTTCAATCCCCAGTACTACAAATGAAAGAGTTTGTTTGTTTGTTTGTTTGTTTGTTTAATCTTGTGCAAAAGACTTTGGTTTGTGTCAATAATTATAAGGATTCGTAATACTTACTGAAAATCTATTATTTAAATCTAGACATTATTCTCAGTCCTTGGTGTACATTAGGTTTTTTAATACACACATAAATATCCCTAAGTTCTTTCAGTTTCTATATTGCCAACAACTTGGAAGTAACAGAGCAAGTTTTAAATTTTCCTAATTGTAGGACCTGAGTTCACAATACTTTTGAATATGGATATCTTCAAGTCCTCAACTGAAAATTCATACAAAATTTGAGAGTAACTTTTTAGTTAATATTACCTTAGACAAAGAAATTAATTTGAATAGTTTTAAAATTAGTATATGTGACAGTTAATAGTGATTGCCAACCTACTGCAATAAGAGACAATGAGAAGATTAGTAAAGCAAAGTTCTGGCTGCATCTGCCGAGGCAATGGAGCTGTGACCTCTAAGCCATACCTGGTCCCTGGCCCTCCTCAGATGCTCTTCCTCTATGCACTGCTTTCCAGCCAACCTGAACTGAGCAGCTTTTCTTTGCTATATCTATCTGCCATAATGTTTCTGCCTTGGAGGCAGCTGACCATGGACTTATACCTCCAAAGCCGTGAGTCAACATACCTTTCTCCTCTTTTAAGTAGTGAGTGTCTGGTGTTCAATCACAGCAACAGGAAAGCTCGAACCAAACAAAACTAAAAGTCTCAAGATTGTGATATGATTTTTATCTTATGGATGGACAGAGGTAGAAAAAATGTTGATCCATATAAAAAAGAAGCAGAAGTACAAGCTTTCCATGGAATTGCCAGGACACTTACAAAAATAACCAGTAGACTTGAAAATAGGTCACTAGAAATTAGTGAAATTGCAAGACAAAGAAAATAAACAATGTGTGTGTGGCAGGGGGAAGGTTAATATGCATCATATCCAATGGGATTCATCCAAAAACAGCAAAGATGATTTGAGATTTGAAAACCAACGTATTTCAAAACATTAACATGTTGAATTAAAAAAAAAATCATGCCGTAATATCAGTTTATGAAGAAATAACATTTAATACAATTCAAACTCCTTTTGTGCTAAAATTTCTCAGTAAATTAGGAGTGGATGATAAATACTGCAATCCACTTTGCAAAAGGTGCTTGGGGATTAAATTTTGAAACCATGATTTTGGGGAAACATTTAGATGATAATAGCATCCTAGAACATAAAGAGGACATTTATAGAAAATCAGGTTTAATATAAATAAAACCTGTGGTTGTCAGTGATAGTGAAAACTTATTTTACTTTTGTAATATGAAAGATGTGAATATCAGGGGCAAATGGGTGAAGAATATATAGGCACTTGCTGCCATATTTGTAAACTTTTTTATTGAATTTTATTTTAATGGTATATTTTAGATGTACATAGTGATAATATTCATCATAGGGGATTTGTACCTGTACATGATATACCTTGTTGCTTCTTTTTTCCCCCATTCCCTTTCCCTCCCTTCATTCCCTCCTCCTTCCTTATTTACAAAACTTTGTTTCCAATTTTTCCTTCCATTTCTTATTTCTCTTATCCCTCTGTTCCTTCCCCTCTCCCTTGTTCCTTTTCCCGTTTGGACGCTATCTTCCCTTTCCCAATATAATACATTTTAATTATATTTACACTTTCAGTTTCTCACACCAGAGGAAAAAATGTGGTATTTAAACATGTGTGTCCAATTTATTTCATTTAAGAGTATGCTCTCAAGATGCATCCATTTACCTACAAATATCTCAAACTTATCATTCTTTATGGTAGAGTAGTACTACATTGTATAAAAAAGCTACATTTTCTTTATCCATTCCGTGGTTGATGGGCATTTGGACTGTTTCCAAGATTTAGCTTTTACAAACTGTGCTGCTATAAACATGGGGGTACATATATCGTTGTGGTTTGATGCTTTAAATTCTTTTGGGTAGATATCAAGAAGGGGAATTTCTGGCCCAAATGGAACCTCTAGTCCTAGTTCCCTGAGGTATCTCCACACTGGTTTCCATAGTGATTGCACCAGTCTACACTCCCACCAACAGTGGAGAAGGGTTCCTTTTTCTCCATAGCCTCTCCAGCATTTGTTATTGGCTGATTTGTTGATAATAACCATTCTTTCTGGAGTGAGATGAAATCTCAGGGTTGTTTTAATTTGCATCTCTTGAATGACCAGAGAAGTTGAACATTTTTTTGATTGTTTATTTGCTGTTTCTACTTCTTCATCTGAGAAGTGTCTATTCATTTCAGTTGCTCACTTTTAGATTTGGTCTTTAAATTTGGGAGGTCTGATTTTTTTGAGTTCTTTATATATTCAAGATGTTAGTTCTTTGTTGGAGGAACAGGTGCCAAAATTTTTTTCCCACTCTGTAGGTTGTCTCTTTGCTCTGTTGGTGGTTTCTTTTGCTGTGCAAAAGCTTTTTAATAAGATCAGGTTCCAATTGTTGATTCTTTGTGATATTTCCTGGGCAATTTTCTGGAGATTTGTTCATAAAGTCTTTGCCTATGTCTTGAAAAGTTCCACCTATTCTGTCTTCCAACAGATTTATTGTTTCTGTTTCAATATTTAGATCTTTGATCCACTTTGATTTTAGCTTAGTGCATGGGGAAATATACGGGTCTAGTTTAATTGTCGGCATGTGGAGAGCCAGTTTTTCCAGCACCATTTATTAAAGATGCTATCTTTCTTCCAGTGAGGTTGTTTGGCCCTTTTGTCAAAGATAAGGTGACTGAGAGTGTTTGGACCTGTTTCTTCATCTTCTAATCTGTTCCTTTGGTCCTGGGGCCTGTTTTTTTTCTTTTTCCGGTACCATGCTGTTTTTATTACAGTAGCTTTGTAATATAATTTCAGGTCAGGGATTGCGATGGCCCCTGCTTTGCTTTTGTTGCCCAGAACTGCTTTTGCTATGCTAGGTTTCTTTTGGTTCCAAATTAATTTTAGGATTGTCTTCTCTAATTCTGTGAGGTATACTATTGATATTTTAATTGGGATTGCATTAAGTCTGTATAGCAGTTTTGGGAGTATGGCCATTTTCACCATATTGTGTCTTCCTACCCAAAAGCAAGGTATTTCTTTCCATTTTCTGATATCTTCTTCAATCTCCTTTTTCAAAGTAGTCCTTTTTGGGGTCTTCTATGTAGAGTGTCTTGTCATCCGCAAATAATGCTAGCTTAACTTCTTCCTATCCTATCTTTATTCCTTTTATTTCTTTCTCTTGTCTAATTGCTCTGACTAATGTTTCCAGAACTATATTGAATAAGAGTAGTGAGAGTGGACATTCTTGTCTTGTTCTGGATTTTAGAGTGAAAGTTTTTAGTTTTTGACCATTTAGTATGATGTTGGCTATTGGTTTTCATAGATGGCTTTTATTAGATTGAGATAAAGACCATCT